>CANXYC010085087.1:0-15045 GCA_948193065.1 Aleurites moluccanus | reverse complement strand
CCATTCTATTTGATTTAATTCTCATTTAAATTCTATAATTCACTCTAATGTCTATTTTCCATTGTCCTTGATAAATTTTCGGTTATTGCTCCCTGGAGAATTTAAAAAAAATTCCTACCCGATTTGGGTTTTCCACTATAATCGTTCGGGTTATTACAGCTATATTTTATGCAAAACAATAGTCCACAACCATTTCATGTCGATTCTTCTTTTTCATAACCAACATAATTTATCAATATCTCTTTATTTTTATTAATTTCAGGCACTTTTACTTCTTCAGGAAGTGTATCTATGTTTGTATTTGTATTTTTAATAAAATTATCTTTATTATTTATTTATTTTCTCTTTCGAGGAATTTTAACCTTAGAACTAATCGGCCTTCCACGCTTCAGGCGTGCTTGAGATTCATTAATAGTAATAGGTTGTCCTTATGGGATGTCAATACTGATTGGAACATTGACAGCTGGTATATGAGACTTTGTTACTCGTTTTGGATCAGCAAGTGCATCTGATAATTGATTTGCTAATTTTTGCAGATAAATTATTTTGTGAGCTTCTTGTTCACATTGTTTTGTGCTAGGGTCTAGATGAGACAATGATCAAGTATTCCATGTAATTATATTTTTCAACCTTTTATTGTCTCCTCCTAATATTGGAAATGTTGTTTCATCAAAATGACAATCTGCGAATCGTGCGGTAAATATATCTCCCGTTAATGGCTTAAGATATTTAATTATTGAGGGAGCTTCATATCCAACATATATTCCTAATCTCCTTTGAGGACCCATCTTAGTGCGTTGTGGTGGAGCAATTTGGACATAAACCGCGCATCCAAAACTTCTTAGATGAGAAATATTTGGCTCTTGACCAAAAGCCAATTGCAACGGGGGAAATTTATGATAGCTTATAAGTCTAACTCGTATAAGCGATGCTGCATGTAAAATAGCATATACCCATACTGAAGTAGGGAGCTTGGTTCTCATAAGCATTGGTCTAACTATTAATTGAAGACGTTTAATAAGTGATTATGTTAGACCATTTTGTGTATGAACATGTACTACAGGATGTTCAATTTTTATTCCAAGTGACATACAATAATCATTAAAAATTTGGGATGAAAATTCATCAGCATTATCAAGACGAATTGTTTTAATTGGATGATCTGGAAATTGTGCTTGTAATCGAATTATTTGAGCAAGTAATCTTGCAAATGCCAAATTACGTGATGATAATAAGCATACATGTGACCATCTAGTGGAAGCATATATTAAAACCATAAAGTATCTAAATGGTCCACATGGTGGATGAATAGGTCCATATATATCACCTTGAATTCGTTCTAAAAATACAGGTGATTCTATTTCAATTTTAGCTGGTGATGGCTTAATAATTAATTTGCCTTGAGAACAAGCAGTACAAAAAAAATTCATTACCTTGAAGAATCTTTTGGTTCTTCAATGGATGTCCATGTGAATTTTGAATAATTTTTCTCATCATTATTGAACCAGGATGTCCTAATCGGTCATGCCATACAATAAAAATATTTAAATCTATAAACTTCTGGTTTACCATGAGATTTATTTCAATTATACCAATTTTTGTATAATATAAATCAGAGGAAAGAGCAAATTTTTCTAATACACATTTTTTACCTGAAATAATGCTTGTAATATGGAGATATTCTTGATTATTCTCATTTACTGTCTCAATATAATATTCATTACTGCGAATATATTTAAAACTTAACAAATTTCTATGAGATTTTGAAGAAAATAATGCATTATTTATAATAAGTTTCGTTCCTCTTGGTAATAATATATTGGCTCTTTTGGAGCCTTTAATAATTTTTATTTTATCAGATATTGTAGTAACAATTGCTTCACCTATTTTTAAAGATGAAAAATATTTGGCATTTTTTAAAATTGTACGAGTTATCGTACTATTCACAATATGTATATATTGAAATCAATTCTCCCTTTCAATATTTTCAAAAAAAATATTTGTCACATCAATGTGAGCAATATATATATGATCATAGTTAAGGTCATCATTATTAGAAACAAAATGTATCTTCATATTTTTTCTCTCTTTTTGCAATGTTCGATAAATATCAATAAGATATTTTATTATACGATAAGTATTTGACCAATTTTTCTTCATACCATATCAATAATATTTACTTTAAAAAATTTTGTTTACCTTTTCTATTCTTATTTATGTATAATTTTATCCCACTTCTTGTGGTGATAAATATTCTTATGATATTTTTTTATTCTTATGTTTAGAATAATTATTATATATTTACTTTTAAATTTCATAGTATTATTGTTATATATTACCACATTCACTTCAAGGAATGAGATAACATCACCATAATATATTTCATGAATTTTTCATTAACGACTTGTTATTTTATTCAGTTAAATATGACTGCATTCACTTCTGGAAATGAGATTAAATCAAAATGCATGAAATTAATTCATAACATTTTTACAATCTTTTTTATCGATATTGCTACTGCAGGAACATATTCGGTATATGAAAAATATTAACATATTATTATTTGTGAATATTCTTCACACATTAAGAGTTAATTCTAACAAAAATCAAAATAAATTTATTATCATTATCAATACATAATTAAATTAAATTATTATTATTATTATTATTATTTTAATTTTTTTTTACTTATACTTTTATAAGATCACAAATATAAATAATTTTTTTTTATTTCAAATTATATTTTAACAAGTATAGAATATTATAATATATACAAAAACAAATATCAAAATTAGAGTAGAAAATTTTATGTTAGATGTATATCGAAAAATAAAATGATAATGCATAAAAATAGAATTTACTTATTCAAATACCTGAATTGAAATGTCACCAAGAAAAAGAATTTCAAACCTCAAATACTTCAACGTTATCGAGGGAAAAATCTTCAAATCCTTTGAACAAGAAAACTATCAAAAGTGTCACGGAGAAAATCGTGCTGATAACGTGTTATGAAAAATAAACAAAATAAGGATAAGAACAAGAACAAGAACAAGAAGAATAATAAGAATATAGAAGAGAGAGTTTTCTATTATCTTTATAATGTGTTATACAAAATAATAGGAACCCTATTTATAGGGTTTAGTTCTACTATAAGTTACAAAATATAAATTCACCATAAGTTAAACCTTATAAATGACATATAAAGCTAAACATAATGCACCAAATAAATACACCAAGTAATGGACTAGTGGGATAGGACATCAATGCACCAAAAAAATATACCAAATAATGGGATAGTGGGATAGTTAAAAGGATATCCATATTATATATATTTATAATAATACCCATCTTTTTTTGAAATATTTTTTTAAAATCTTATTCTATTTATAAATAATAATTATTTTATGAATATCCAATTAAAGTTATTAATATAAAAGTATTTTTGGGATTTATTATATTTCAAAGAAATAAATATTTAAAAGTAAAAGGGAAATATATTTTTCAAAATTAATTTAAATTTTAATTAGTGTCCCATTATTATGTGTTATTTAATAATTTAATTTTTTATACTCATTTATTTAGTTAAATAAATTGTTTTAATTATTATTATTGTTATTTTAAGAATTTTTAGAAATTAAATTTATCTTTAAATAATTTTTATTAAATTAGAAAGATATTAATTTTTTTTTCAAATTTTAGTACGTTAAAATAAACTATATTTTATAAGGATTTTATTGACTACTTATTTATAATTTTTAGACTTAAAATAAATTTTCTATAAATTTTCAAAAAAAAAAAATTAAATAATATGACCAATTAGAGACTATCATGTGGCAGCCTCAGATTGGCTACCAGCAAATTAAAATATGCTGGAAACGTGAAGAAGAAGCAAAAGAAGGGAAGAAGAAGAAGGGGAGAGGAAAAGTGATTAGCCACTTCCGGCGTCGATTTCGGCCAAATCGGAGGGAGGTGGTCGACACCTCCCATACCATCGTATAGCATGATATGAGGAGATTTCATTGGCACTAATCTTACTCAATTCTGGTTATCAGGTAAGGAGTTATTTTTGTTCAAATTATCTCCCATGACTATGTTGGTCAAAAATTTCAATTAGTCATAACTCTCTTATTTGAACTCCAAATTGAGTGATTCTTATTCCTATAGTTTTGTTTTTATCCCAGCTTTTTTTTTTTTTTTTTTTGATACCCAACTTGCTACCTTAAGTTAACTGGAAAAGGAGATAAAAAATATAACCAATAAACATTTTATGGCGGATTTCAGTCAATTCCGGTAACTCTAGTTTTGTTGAACTCCTCTCTTTATGAGCTTTCCAATGGCACCAATTTTGCCCTGATAGGAGACCAAAACCAGGATTGAAAAATTTGGACACGAGTATATTTTCGACAAATTTCGAGTATGTAGATTTAAATTTATTCTAAAAATATTTCTAAATTGTTTGGAGACAATTTTTTGAAATTGTTGTATATTTATATTAGTATTGGAGAATTTAGGTAGTTAATATTTGATAACTGTATTTATTTTGAGAGGATAAATTATTTTAGATTGTTTAGAGTTATTAAGGAAATTATTTAGACGTCATTTATGGAAAAATATTGAGTTTGACATTGGTTGTAGAATTTATGGGCAGTGAATTATTAGTAATTATATTTTTATTAAATGTAAGAATTAAGATAAATTTATTACATTGATTTGAAAATTTTATGAAAATTTTATGGACAATATTTATAGAATTTAAATACTGAAAAAATAAATTATTGTGGAGTAATTTAATAAAGTAGATAATTAAATTAAGTCTATAAAAAAGATTAAATTAAGATAATTATTGAAGTTTGATAAATAAATTATTGAGACAAAAATATTTTATGATGATATTATTTTAAATATTTTAAGGGAATTAGATATAAATTTTAATTTTAATGTGGTTATTTATTGAGAATTTAGTGAATAATTATTTGCGAAATATTATTTTAATTAATTGTCGATAAATGGATTACTCGCTACTATTATCATTTCTAGTGTATCAGAAATGATGAATTAAATGTTGAAATTGAGTTAAATATTAAACTGTTATAAATAATTATTTAGTGTATTGGATTTGATATTTAAGATGAGTAAATTGATCATAATTATTGGGTTGATAAGTTAAAGATCTAGGAGGGGTCAATTGATATGGCTGTGTTGGATTTAGGCCGATGGCCTGATTATTAGAAGTATTTTTATTTTGTTATGTAATTATTTTATATTTATTGTATTAAATTCTTTAGAGCTCCGTATTGTTAATTTAAGTATTAGATTTATGGTCATAGTTCAGTTTATTATTTGTTAAATAGAAATTTGATGTTTATGATGTTATATGAATGATGATAGCACTAAATGATAAAAATTTGATATTTTTGCTCAGGGTTTGCATGACAGGTGGGTCCTTAGCCCTTGCTTTGTGATAATTATAACTGTCATATTGCAGTTTTATTGTTTAGTGGTAAGTTAGGTTTACTACGGATTTCAGAAGCCTTATGCTTTCCCGTTCCCTAGTGTTAGTCACATGCCCAATAAGGTCGGGTCGGGTCGTGACACTAAAACTAAAATTCTCTTCTCTAGAAACATCACTCTAGGTATGCAGAATTCTCTTAGCAGCAAACTTGGAGTCTCCAAGACTATGGATTTTGGGAAGTATCTTGGGATGCCTTTAATCCAAGGGAGAGTAACCAAAAAATACCTATGTTGAGCTTGTTATGAAAGTGGACAAGAGGCTGAGTTCCTGGAGGGCTGACAGACTCTCTATGGCTGGGAGAATCACTCTTGTGAGTTCTGTATTGAGTGCCCTTCTGATTTTAGCAATGCATACCTCCAAAATTCCTTTGACTCTCTGTGATGATATTGATAGGAGGATGAGGAAGTTTATCTGGGGGAGTAATAATGGGCAAAGAAAGGTTTCTCTTGTGGCCTGAAGTAAAATCTGTAGCCCTAAAGAGAATGGTTGCTTAGGTCTCAAAAGCTTAAGAATGAGGAATTAGACCCTTCTCATTAAAGTAGCTTGGAAGATTATTTCTGAGGATGACAGTTTGTGCTCTAAAGTCTTTAGACAAAAATATAGTTTCAGGGATTAGGATGTCCATAAAGTGAAATGCAAAGGCAATTTATCTTATCAGTGGCATGAAGTGCTCTCAATCTGGAATGAAACCCACAAAGGCACCAGATGGAGAATAGGAAATGGGGAGAAAACATCTTTCTGGCACGACAACTAGGTGGAAGCTGGCATCTCTCTTAGTTAGTTAGTGCCTGTGCATGTGTACCTACCTGCCTCTAACTGTAATGTAGCTAATTTTGGCACAATTTATGGGGGTTGGAACTGGTAATCTATGCCTAATATTCCTTCTGAAGTCTAATTACACATAGCTGCTATGAGACCACCTCAAGCTGGGGATCAAGAGGACACAATTGTCTGGGGTCTAAATTTAACTAGCCAATTCTCAACTGACTCCACTTATAATATCTTACAGGAACAGGCTGGGGTGGTAATCCTCTTTGGAAGCGGATTTGAAGATGGCCTGGACTAGAATGTATCAAAACCTTTATTTGGCTTGTTGCACATAACTCCTTGTTCACTAATAGTAAAAGAGTGAAAATTCAAATCAGTGATAGTCAAACATGTCCTAGATGCAATGCTCCCGATGAATCCAGTCTATATGCCTTACGAGACTGTTTTTATATGGAAGGCATCTGGAGACAAATTGTGCCCCAGAGTTAGTAAACCATGTTTTTCTCTCTAGATTTGCTCAATTGGATGTCCTATAGTCTATCTGATGTTGATTGGAGCATTCAGTTTGGTGTTACTATATGGATGGCTTGGAAGTGGAGGAATGCCCTAATTTTCACTCCTGATAATGAGCAAAGTTGGGCTCCTCTAGACAAAATTAATTCATATGTGCAGGAGATTCATTTCTCTAATAAGGCTAGAGCTAAATGGCAGGCCAGAAACTCAGACAATACAGACTCCTTAGATGGTGTCCCCCTCCTATGTACTGGATCAAGATCAACACAAATGGCTCTTTTGACAGCAACAAGAATCTTGCAGCTGGTGGTGGTGTGGTTAAGGATCATAAAGGGAATTGGATCAAAGGCTTTTCTCATTTGCTTCGGTCCTGCTCAGCTTCTAAGGCAGAACTTTGGGGTGTGATTGATGGTGCTAATCTTGCTTGGAACTTGGGTTATAAGCAAGTTATTATAGAAACTGATGCCAAGTTAGTGGTTGATCAAATTGAAGCAAACAGAGAAGGAACTGCTTCCTCTGATTAAGATCCCCTATTCCAAGTCATTCACTCGCTCTGTAGCAGGGATTGGAATCTTAAAGTGATTCATATCATGAGGGAATGTAATCTCTATGCTGATAAGATTGCTAGAACAACACTTTATCAAAGTCTTGGCTTATATGTGGTAAATAAACCCCCTCAGATGTGAAGGATATTTTGTTCAGGGATGCCATTTGTTATGTTGGGCATTAATGTTTTGTAATCCATCGCCTTTGTTTCCAAAAAAAAAAAAAAAAAAGTAAACAATAAATATTAAAGTTTAATATTACATTTAAGTTTTTATGACACATTAATTTATAATTTTAGTATAGATTCTCTCTCTTTCTCTCTTAGCAAAGCCTAACCCAATCTAATCGATACTTAGCTGTTGAGCTAAGGTCAATAAGCAAGGACAAAACTAGAACTTTACATTTGGTGGGGCCAAATATAATTGAATAAAAACTATGAATACAAAAGATTTATCAACATATGATATATTAATAATTTCATTAAATATCAAATATGTCTATTACAATATAAATATGTACTAAAAGGAAATTCTAGTTCAATATTCAAGTTTCCTAATGGATATACAAAACAAAATCTCATTTGATTCAAATATTAACAAGTTATGATTGAAGAGAAAACAAAAATAATATTTACTCCATTGGAGTTATCCTCAACGATTCTTCATAGAATAGAATTCACCCATTATTATTTCCACATTAAAATCCTTTGCAATCTCTTTTTCTATATAAACAACCAAATTGTCATCAAGATACTCATCCTTCATTTTATTATGAAATCTTATTTTTACAAGTTTCATTGTTGAAAAAGCTCATTTAGTGGTTGCTATAGAGACCATATGAGTTAACATGCATTAATCTATCAAGCAAATGGTAGATTTCGACTTTTCATGCAATATTAGTTTTCTGCACAACTTTGAAAGTGTTGACAAATTCAAAAAACCAGAATGCTTCTATATTTCAAGCTCATAATATTGTAATTGAAATCTCAAATGCACTTTTTCTTGTTCAGTGAACCATTTAGGAAAAAATTTCTTAACCAGATTGCATATATCATCAATTTTAAAAAAGCTATAAGCATTTTTTGGATTCAAAGATGAACTCAAAGTAAGTAATTATAAGGCTTGATGACAAAACCTACTATTTAACTCTTGCAATAGGTAATCTATTGTGGCATAAATATATCAACTTTAAATTATTACTCAATTGTTGTGAGAGAATCACCTTGATGGTGATACTTATCTCAGGATCTTGTATATACAACCATGAGATAAAGGATGTCATGCTTTGACTTTTCAAGTAGAGGTTGCCATCCATCATTTCTTAACTCTTGAATGAATGTCTTTGTAGTTGAAACAAGTTGCATAACATTAACTATATCTTGAGATTGTTGTTATAAATCTTGACAGATGACATATGTGATTCCCATAATTTGTTTCATCAAGTGTTCAATGCTAAACAAACACCTTCAACATCACCACGTTGAGAATAATTAGCTCCTTTGGAAATCTTATTGATAACAAAAGAGGTCGCACTGAACATTCTTAGCAAGCAACAAATGGATTGAAAATGAGAACCCCATGGAGTTTCTCCAGCTCGTTGCAAAGTGTCTAGTTGATTTGCTCCTCTTCCAATCTCAATTTCATTGTTAGTAATCATATTTTCAATTTCATTGTTGCTTCTTTTAGAAGAATTAACAACAACATTGATAATAACAGGGAAGTTGTTGAAAAATTGATGAACAAATTTCACTTCCTTAGATGTTGTAACTAATGCTAATTGCATTTTATGAGCATATTGAAGAAACAAAGCTTGAAGTCCATTCTACTTATCGTGCATATTGCTTGCACTGTCATACCCTTGACCTCTAATATTTTTCACATAAAGATCATACAGAGAGAGAATATCACATATTTCCTTCTTCAAAGTTAATGAGGCAGTGTCTTTAATATGCACAACATGGAAAAAAAAAAGTCTCTCGAATGAAACTTTCCTTGTCAACAAATCTCAATATGATTGCAACTTACTCTCTTTTTACTTCATCTCAAGCCTCATCAATAATAATATAAAATTTTGCATCACTAATTTCTTTGCGAATAGCTTCTCGTATCTTACTTGCAAAAATGTATAAAATCTCTTTATGATTTTTGTGTGAGTTGTACTTGGCAATTTGCTGCCGGGCATTTTCCAAAATAACACTAGCAACTTTGTCATTGCAAGTTCCCAAAAGCTTTAGTAATTCAATGGATTTCCCTCTTTTATTAGAGCTAGCACTTCCATCATAGCCTCTAAAAGTACAACCTTGAAAAACTAACCACCTAGCACTATCAATAGTAGCTTTGAGTCGCAACTGCTTATTTTCAAATTCTTAAGATGTTTGCTTCTCAAATAATTTATGAATGTGTTGAGATTGTTTCATTAGATCCGCATAACATTTCATAGCAATTTTATGTGGTGAATTTAGATCTTTTCCTACATGACCTAATAAAGCACAGTTCAATCCATCATTCACTTTTTTTCAATTATTAATACCTCTAACTATAAATGCATATGATATGGATGCTTTGGATTCTTACCAAAAAAATAGCATGGCAAATAATAGATAGTATCTATTTTTTATGAATACTCCAACCAA
Source organism: Aleurites moluccanus (assembly GCA_948193065.1). NCBI lineage: Eukaryota > Viridiplantae > Streptophyta > Magnoliopsida > Malpighiales > Euphorbiaceae > Aleurites > Aleurites moluccanus. The sequence continues at coordinate 5,074 of CANXYC010085087.1, read as the reverse complement.
CTAGGATATGCATCAAACAAAGAAGCTTGAAATCAATGACGACGACTATTTCAATTCATGTTCACATAGTATAGTACCATATCAATTATCTTTAAAAGAAACAAAAAAGAATGCAACACCATTAATTTGATTATAGTAGCCCATTCAAAATTGTAAAAGAAGTTAATATTAGAAACATGTATTTTTATATCATACTAGGATGCACTAAATCATAATATATCAAACTCTAATGTCACATATACATGTTTGTTTTATTATCATATATGTATAGTGCTAGATCAATTAACTTCACAAGAAAAAAAAATGCAGCTGCATTAATTTGATGACAGTAGACCATTCAAAATTATAAAAGAATTATTATTAGAAATATGTATTTTTATATCATACTGGAAAGTACTAAAACATAATATATCAAATTGTAATTTTACATATACATGTATGTTTCATGCCCACATAGATATAGTGTTAGATCAATTATCTTTAAAAGAAAAAATAAAATGAAGAAGAAGAATGCAAAATCAGTAATTTGATGATAGTAGCCCATTTAATCAATTCTTGGAGGGACACACACTCTATAGATAATCATGCTATCTGAACGCGTCAGGATTGAAGAAATTCAGTAGCCCATTTAATCAATTCTTGGAGGGGCACAAACTCTATAGACAATCATGCTATCTGAACGCGCCAAGATTGAAAAAATTCAAGCAGCTGTTAAAATTGCTTAAGGACTCAGTTTGGAAAAAAATCTCTATATTATTTAATTATTTTGATCATGAACAAAAACTAATTTATATTCTGCTAGCTTAGCACACATAACTAATAGATGTGACTTCACAAAAATATCCCTACTTATTATATAATTATAAAATCAAACTAAGTGTATTTAATTAATATATCTCCTATTACAAATAAAAATAAAAATATTGGACCAATTAATAATAGAAGAATCATGAACTTATTTTTATTGTGAGGAGGGCTATTTTTATTATTAAGAGGGCTCTTATTTTTGTTTTGAAGAACTATTTTTATTGTTGAAGGACTCATATGAAAAAATATATACATATATTTAGAATTTTTTTGAACATGAAGAGCGGAATCCCCTGCATTATTGCTAGTGATTTCGCCCTTGCCAACAAGCTACAAGGGGTGAATTTCCAATTTAAATAATAATTCAACTTTGATTAAATTTCTCACTCATAATTCATTATTTTTACCAATTTAAAGATCAAATCAGGTCAGAAAATATTATTCATAGTCTAACAACTAACAAGCAAAAACGTGCATCTATTTGTTGTATATATAATATATAAGTGAGTGTATCAAAAGACATTTTATACTACATTAAAATATTACAAACTCTTATAACGAATATATATTGACTATTACATTTCATAGTCAAATAAAAACTACTGAGTGGACCATACTATACATGTGGCATGAGTGGGTGCACACCTTATATCACACGGGCGTGCACCGCTCTGCTCGGAATGACCGTTATGGGTATGGTGTGCTTGTGGAAAATCGAAATACTATTTTTTTTTTATTTCTTTTAAATTCACTTAATTATAACAGACTCAAAACCTATTTATTTTTTCTAAACTGAAAAATTTTCTTACTAATAGTTATAACCATTCTTTCTTTAATTCACTCAATTATGTCATTAATTTTTTATCTGTGAACGTTGGTTCCTTTCTCCTATATATTACAGTAAGGAGAAGTCTTCAAAACACACAAAAAATACATAGAGTCTTTTTAAGTCTTTCAGTTTGATCAAAATAGTTTCATAGTTGTTCTTAAAGTTTCTTAGTTCTTGTACTTAAATCAAGAAAGTTATAGCTGTTGAATCCTATAAGTGATCTCGGTTGGAACCTGTAAACATCAGTAATCTACTGAGAAACTGAAATATTTCTTAAAAACAGTGATATAGCACGGCTCAACTAATCAGATAAATTATTTAAATATTATTTATATTTTACTTTATTCTTAATAATTTAATAATTATTCTTAGTCTGTATTTTCAATTTTGGTTAATAGCTAAGAAACAACACTATTTTGCCCCATTCACTATGACGATATTTATGTTGAATTGGCCACACTCATGTTCTGTCACACGTCAGTACAAACCCACACATTTACTAAGGCATGTGGTCAGTTAATACGAATGCCAATTTTGTAAAGGCATTCATTATGTCTTCCACTTTTATAAGCATTCATCATGTCTTCCACTTTTACAATGGTGTTATGCTAGGGCATTTAGTCCCAATACATAATGATATCATTGTATTCTATCATGTTTATCTTGTGCCACATTGAACAAGTTGTTAAAAGTTACAGATTTTACATTGACAAAGTCCACAAACTGTACAGATAGGACAAAATAACTGCAAAAAAATAAGGGTGCTTGATATTAATATATTAAGAGAAATAGTTGGAGTTGTTAAACTTAAAATTTAAATTTTTGATTTTTTATATTATAAGTTAGGTATTCAACTATTATACATTTTAATAATTTTTGGGACATTTGTAAAAAGTAATGTTAGATGATATTAGTATGTGGTACACACACTGATTTATTTTGTAAAGCTTATATCAGTCCCTTAAAAAAAAAAGCATAACAATGAAATTTATCTTCCAATTAAAATATATATATATATTTCCAGAAAAAGAAAAATAATTAATTTTTACCTAATTAATATTTTTGAAAAATATACAAAAAATTTAATTAATAAAGATTTGTTCACAAATTAACATTGTCCATCCTTTAAATGCCTCAGTACGAATCAATTCTGATATCTCTCATTATGTAATATAAATGTATCTTATCATTTATACTACATTTTATTAGTCCACTTATGATTTATAATTGATGATTAGATAATATTTATGAATTAGGTCTAAATTTGAAAAAAAAAAAATCAAGTATTTCATAAATTTATCCTTCTACGAATTTATGTTTTACCCACAAACAAGATCTAATGATCAGTTCAACATGGGAGCTGGGTCTTAATTGAGTTAAGATTTATTATTTTTGTTCAAAGCCCAGTCTACTTTAAAAAAAATAGTTCTATGTACAGTCGAAACACCCAGATCCATGAAGAGATTTAGTGATGATTAATGAAATGAAAAACCTTAATTACAGTATTCAAAAATCAATTATTAAAGATTGTGGCAAGCTGTTGGCCGGTGATTTATTTATTTTTTTTCAATTTTTGATAAATTACTATTTAATCCATAAAATTTTACCTAATTAATATTTTTATCTATTTAAAAAAAAAAACCTGCTAATTAATTCATATATTTTAATTATATCAATATAATTAGTCATTTTATTTATTTTATCATTAAAATATTATAAAACATTAAAATACTTCTTATTTATATTTAAATTTTTTTATTTCAATCAAAATTAAATTTCAAGATAAAATTAATATATATGTATAAAGATAAATACATAAAATAATAGTATCTACTCTTTTATTATTTTATATGTCCATCCCTGCTAATCATTGCATTTTAGAGGCAGTTCGAGTTTGTATTGGATATACAATCATAATCATTGCATTTTAGGAGAGTTTGAATTTGTTTCTTGATTTTTCATTATGAATTTTCAGTTCCAACCGACTCAATATCTAATCCAAATAATAATTAAATATTCATTCTCAATTATCGAGAATGTTAAAAATTTTAAATTGATTGGAAATCAAATTATATAAATAATTATAAAAGACAAGAGCCAATCAACCAAGTAATAAGTTTTAGTAATTTTAATCATAATCGTGATTAATATTTCAATATATATTATATGTATTTTTTATTTTTAATATATTCATTATTTGTCATCCTCTCATTCATAAAGATTAATAAATTTAGTTGCATTAAAAAGTCTTAAAAAATAAAAAAATAAAAATCCAAATTTTGTGAATTAAGATAAATAGTAAGAGTATTGTTTATAAGCTAATCCTTAAAACTAATTAAAAAATAAATTTCTTATTAAATAAGTAAAATAATAATACTTATTAAATAAAACTAAACTCCTAAACAATTAATTCCTAAATAAATACACTATTTTTTTATATGAAAATTTTAAATTAGAAAGTTATACAAAAAATCTTACCTCGAACCATTATACATGTGGCCCCAGACAATTCCATGCTATTAGAGTTAAACATCTCATTTTTGGAGTATATACGAACCTCATTACTCCCATCCCACAAAAAGTCAACTTAAATTTGTCCATTTAAATTTATTCAAATTTGTAAGGAAACCTGAATGACCCTTGAATTGGTTGGTGATCAATCTGTGCAACCCATTAACCTAATTCGAATATTACCCATTTTGACTCAACCTTGAATGTGATCCTTAGACTTGAAATAGAGAAAAAAATCTAATTTCTCTTGCAAATTTTCGAAGTTTCTTTATAAGTTAAAATAAAATTCAATCGATCCGATTCAAAACTCACCAAATTAATTCAAAATTTTTTTTTTATTAATTTAATTAATACAGAATATGGCCGTTCACAGACACAATCTAATTTGAATTCATTTAAAAAATTAACACTTAAAACTTTCCCGCATTTACCTATCCACCATCTGTTTAGGTAAGATAAGTGTACAATAATGTGTTCAAATGAAATTTTAATATATATATATATATATATATATATATATATATATATATATATATATATATACTCTTGGATTAATTGTTATGTGACTATGAGTAAGAGATAGGCTTCTTTGGTAGATATAAAATATTTACAGGTAAAAATAATTTGTATTACTCGCCAAATACTCAACCATACTGACATTCAATAGCATAATTAACAGTCAATTATTTTAATTTTGATTTTATTTGTAAATTTAGAACTGCAATTCTATTTGAATTGGTATGAAATTTAAAATATTTTCACTCATTCAGAATTATTTTGTTTGGCTTATTAATTTGATAGGAATATGTCAGTATTTCAAGTTTGTGAAATCTCATATTAAAAATATATGAGATTAATGAAATATATATATATATATATATATATATATATATATATATATATATATATATATATATATATATATAT
>CANXYC010085015.1:0-21205 GCA_948193065.1 Aleurites moluccanus | reverse complement strand
TATAGTAATCTTTGTGAAACCTAGCAATCTAACCATCCATTCTTCTTACTTTAATCCTATTGGCTAATCCAAAGTCAACTTAGATAGGTTTCACATACATCTAACACACCAAATCACAAACCAAAGGCAATGATTCCATACGTTGAGCTTGGGTTAGCTAGATTGCAACCTACTCATCTAACCATCCAATTTAAAGTCATTTGATCCAACGGTCATATTTAATCAAGCCTAAACTATTACCATAAGGTTGCACACACTTGATAACTCTATATTATAAAGGAAATGACCAAAATACCCTTAGTGCAACCGAAACACCGAAATCGCGTAATGTGCCGATACGAATTTTTCGACCGGGATTATTTCTTAAACTAATTCTCAAATATTAAAATAAGGCCATTTTCAAGTCTTTAAATTATTTTCTCCTTTTACATATGATATTTATTCCATAAAATTCTGATGGGCGAAAAATGACCATTTTGCCCCCAGTTCACCAAAATCTCAAAATTTACCAATTAAGTCCTAGCAGCCTCTGGACTATTCCTATGCCTAAAACTAATTCAAATAACATGCATAATTATCAAATTTATGCATAAATACATATTAACAACATACTATACAGAAATCAAAAATCTCCCCCCTGAAGATCTCTATATAGGTTTGGTTCAAGTAAAACTGAGGTGTTACAAAATCGGTTTGAGATCAAAGAGAAATGAACCATTTATGGTAAAAAAATATTGACTTAAGAGGGAGAAAGCAGAGCTAACTAAGGAAAATTCAACTTAGCTATTTTAGTGTGTCTTTGGTAGGCTGCTGTACCTTATGTTTATAGTGAAGAGCTGGGAGGGTGAAGATTTGTAAAGTCTATGTGGGATTGTGCAAAAAAGGAGCTGCCACCTAAGTGCTTTGGCGACAGTGCCGTGAAGGGCTTGTGCCGCCATTATTAAGGGGTGGCGGCACCGCCACCTTGCTGGTATGGTGCCATCGGCTAGCTTTGGCAGTGCCACCGCTCCCGCAAGGTGGCGTTTGGCTGGTTTTGGATTCAGTTGTTTATTTCGAAGGTAGTTCAGACTCAGTTTAATGCCAATCAATTTGGCATGGTCCCGAATAGGATCATGAGTGTAAAATTACGTGTTCACACTAACTTAATTATGACAATATCCAAAGCCAATCATAGGTTAGATCTTGGGCTGATTTCAATTGTAAAATATGAGTCAACTGAATTATAATAAGAATATCTCACCCCAAAAGAGGGGAGAGTGTAACACATTGAACCTATGTAGCTATTAGCTTGAGCAACCAACTTAAGTAGCTTAGGGAATATCCCACATCGAAAGTATAAGGAAAGTCTAACACGTCGCTCCTAGATAGTTGTTAGCTTAAGCAAACACCTTAAATAGCTTGGGGAAGATCCCACATCGAAAGAATAGGAAAAGTATAACTCCCTACACCTAAGTAGTTGTTAGCTTGAGAAGCCAAATTAAGTAGCTTGGAAAGGATCCCACGTCAAAAGTATAAGGAAAGTGGAAAGGGATTTACATTGGCCAATTTAGTTGTCGAAAGTATAAGAAAAGTAGAAAGGATTTATGATGTAGAGAGTATTTACTGTGAGTTTTTAGACCTCTAAATAAGTAAAAATAGAAATTGAAGTCCAAATAGAACTTTTTTATCGATAGCTGAAGATAAACCCCTAACTTTTGATCTGTGATGAATTACAAAGCCTACAATAGATGAATAAATATTGATTTCTAATTTATATGGCGTACTTATCTATTTAATCCAAGATGAGCTAGTTTCAACTCCAAAATCCTTTATTTTTTACCTTAACGAGTCATTTTTAATTTTGAACTATTTTTAAACTTTCTGTTTTAATTTCTTTTTGTTGTGATTTTATTTCTTTTGCTATTTAGTGTTTGTAAAACGATATATAAGCTTCCTTAACTCTTTTAGAGGGCTTTTGATCAATAATTTAAAATTAAATCCTAAAACAATGTATGGATACTTTTAAACGCTCTCACTCTGCATCAATTTATATTGACTGACTCAATACTATCTAAACAATTTAAGTAAACAGTTTTGAATTAAGGTTGACTCATAAAACAACAAGTTATTTAGAGTTAGAGTCGGACCATTACAATAACCTAAAACGATTCAAATTTGAACTTGGATAAATCAAATTCATCGATCAATTCACCTGACCTGTTGATCCGTCAAGAAGCTAAAGTTTTATTTATTTAATTCATAAATTTTCTTTTAAGTAACACTCTATATATTTATTTAATTCATAAATTTTCTTTTAAGTAACACTATATATATATATATATGTCATTCCCCCATTTAAAAATTTATTTGTAATCTTTTTTTCCAAATCATAATTATAAGAAAAAATTTTATTAATTAATGATAAGCTAGAATTATGTTATTAATAATAAAAGCAATTTATAAGATCAATTTATCTGATGTGTTGTTTATACTTTATTTATTGATTTTTTTGGTTAATTTTTTACTTTTTATAGTTTGCTTCATGTGTTTTTAGGAGATTGGGAGAATTCTTATTCAAATTCAAGTAAAAAGGAAGTTTGAAGTTTAATTGTGATGAAGTCAAAGGCAAAAAAAAAAAAAACAAAAACGAAGGAAGGTACTCATGGCATTAAAAGCTATGCACAACCGTGCAAGATAGGTTGTGCACGATCATACCATTTAATTTGAGGATGTTCGCATGTTCGACTCGACTCTAGATTTGTGTAAGAAAGTTACATGGTTTAGCAATGCAAGATGTGCACAACTATGCAAATATTTTTTAGATTGCTCAAAGTTTCTTTTTAAGTCAAGCTGAAAAATAAAGATGCACGGACGTGCAAGGAAGCTCATGCACAATTATACTGCGAATCTGTTTTCCTTCCGCTAAATTATCTTCTAGTTTCATCTAATTGTAAATAGTAATTTTACACTTCGACTTTCCTGAGTTTTCAAGTACTTCTTAAGTCTCCTAAACATATATATATATATAGAATTCTTAGAAGTTAATCATCAAGTTTTTCTATCTCAAATTTTTTATAAGTTTTATTAGAGAATTTTATTAGTTTTTCTTAGAAGTTTGGCAAGAAAGGATCTTAATATTGAAGACTTGAAACTTCCATCAATCTAAATTGATCAAGAGTTTTCTTTTCAACTTTGTCCTATAATTTAATCTTTGATTCCATTATAAATTTGCTATGATGTTTTTTTTTTTTTTAATTTAGTTATTAAATTAATTGTTTCTTCTTTCATCATATAAATAAATAAATGTTTCTTATTTTTTTTAATCACATTTAAACCAATACTTTAAAAAAAAAATTGTCTAACCTTAGCATCAAACAAATTATTAAAAACTCACGCGAAGATAGAGAATGAAGAAGAAAGCAACAACAAAATCAATTCTTTCTTCTAATGGACGCATGTGAGGGCAGCTTGTAAACCAAATTAAAGAGATCTAACTATATTTTATTATTAATAATACTAGTGTATCTTTATCACTTTTGACTTTAACATCCCGGAAAACTAAAAGAGAAGATTGAAATTAAATTAAGGTTGTATTTGAATATATAGATTTGAATTTAAAATTTGAATTTAAAATTTGATATTTTAAATTTATAATTTAAATTTTATAAATTTATAAATTTTTATTTGGATATGATAAAAAATTTGAAATTTTAGATTTTAATTTTTTTTTTAAAAAAAAAATGAGATTTTAAGTTAAAAATAATAGTTGATTTAAAATATTTAAGTAAAAAAATTTAAAATATTAAAATTTTGAAGGGTTAGATTTCATTAGAAATTTGAATTAAATTTTAATCCACCTAATTTTAATAATTCAAATAAGAAATTTAATTCAAATTTAAATATATAGTCTAAATTTTTATCATTCAAACGGATCGTAAATTTAATTAATATTTTATTCTGAATTATTATTATAATATAAATAGGAGTATGAATCATATAAATTCTGATATTATATTAAGTTTTAATGTAAATTTAAAAGAGCGTGAATCTTTAAAAATTATCTTATAAAGTTGAAAAAAAAATTATATTAAGAGTTCAATAAATTTATAGTTAATGTGAGATTTATATTTTAATAATTGATGTGAATTTTTATTTGATAATTTGATATCATCCATATATTAAGATTGTAACATGAGATATTATTTTATTTTATTATTATTTACAATATTTCTTGGAAAAATAAAATCTTCAGGAATTTTTCTTTTCTGATTATTTCCTAATTTTTTATTTGAATGCAATTAAAGAGGATTCTTCTGATTGTAACAAACATAACCGCATGATAAAAGGCTTTCTTTGCATGTATTGGATTAAACTAAGTAGTTTAGAATCTGTGTCTAGCTTTTTTCTTCTTCTTCTTCTTCTTCTTTTTTTTTTTTTCTTTGAGCATATGTGTCTAGTTAATATTTTAATCTTATTCTTTTCTTAATCTTATTTTTCTTGGGATTTGACCTATAATGTAGGTTAAATAATTTCTTAATAAAATTTTACTATATTTTAGTTTCAACTCTCAATTATTATTAACTTGTTTTTCAAAGTTCTCAAAATTAAAAAATTTCCTTTAAATTCAAACATAATATGCAAATAAATTAGTGAGAATTTATTTGATTTTTTATAATGACATATTTTAATGAATTTATATATATATATATTAATTCAATAGAACTTTGGCCTTTCAAAAGTAAAGTTCTAATTCCATCCTTTTGTTTTCTTTCAATGCATGGTATTGAACTTTTAATCATTTAATTGGATTTAACTCATAAAATTTTAAATTTGAAAATGTTTATAATATTATTAAATCCAAAAGTTTTGATAATATGTTAATTGTATGCCTCATAGGTCATAGCTAATAATAATTTATGTTAGCAAAACATATATACATACATTAGTAAAGTTTAGGAAATAAGCTAAATCACCTTAGTTGTGCTAGACACAATAAACAAATAAGATCACAGATTTTGTAACTTGGAAAATTGTAACTTAATTATATATACATCTCTTGTTTTAAAAATCAGATTTTACAAAATTTTAATTTAAAATAAATTCAATTTCATATTAAATTTTCATATTAAAAAAAGATACTTTATAAAATTTAATTATCTTAATATAAAAAAGAAATTATTTCAAAGTAAATATAAAAATTATGTCATTTCCCAAAATTTTAAATTAATTAAAACTTAATTTGAAATTAATATAAATTATTAGTTATTATTAAAAAATTAAAAATAAATAAATTTAATTTGTTATTAATATACATAATATCTAAAATAATTCTTAGAAAAATAATTCAATTTTATTTCAATTCTATTTATAAAATTTTGACTTATTGATCTAAAATACCCTAAATTTTTCGACTTTCTATAATACTTTTCCATTATTTGAAAATAAATTATTATATTTCAAATTTCTAAAATAGTTCACTATTGTATCCCTTATCAAAATTACTCAATTGAACTTTTTTCTCTCTTAGTGGCATACAACAAGGACTAAAATATAAATTATTGTGGGATCTACTTCTCAATACTTAACTAGGGCCGTTAACTAAATCCAAGTAACCATTCTAGTTAAGTATTAGGAATAGGTACCACTTTAATTTATATATATTTAGATAATTTATTATTTACTTGTGAGATTTGATCTAATTAATAACTTCATCTATTCTTTTTGAAAAATAAATTAAATGGTTCTTCATATTTATTTTTATTAAAAAAAATTGCTTCCGTCTAAAATAATTAAAATTTTTTATTAAAATGGATAAAAAGACTAAAATATCCTTATATATTATATGATTTTAAATCTAATATACTATATTCTTTCATTTATTTATTTTTTACGAAAAGCTCAAATTAAATATTAATTTTTGAATTTTTCCACCTAAATTTTTCTTTAAAAAAAAAATTATCCTAAGCATAAGTTATAAAAATATATTTTATTATAAATAACAAAAAAATATTCAACAATATCAAAAATATATAACCTTTCATTTTAATTATTTTGAAATATATAAATATATTTTTTATACTATTAGAATATGTAAAATATTTTCTAAAAGAAAAATTAAGTTCCATTGCACAAAAAATTAAAAAAAATAAATAAATTATCTTAATTACGTAAAAAAAATAATTTTGAATCTAATTATAAAATTTGAAAAAAAAATCACTAATCAATCTGATTTTTTCAGTGATATTTTAGTACTTTTTTTATGAAATTTTTTACTAACTGCTAAAATTTGCTTTGAATAACAATCAAAGACTATTTTATTAATAAAAATAAATATGAGAGACTATTTATTTAATTTATTAAAAATAATAAATTAATTTATTAATTATAATAAATTTGAGAGACTAAATAGTAATTTATCTTTTATATTTCAATATGTATTAGATGTTATTAAAGGAAAAAAATTTCAAATTAATAAAAGACATAATTGTAAATAATTTTAAAAATTTAGAATATAATAATTTATTTTCAAAGATTGGGTTAAAATTATAAAAAAATAAAAAAATTCAACCAAAAAACATAAAAGTTAATTAAATTTTTAAATATTTTTTATGATATTTTTTAACTTTTTTTTACCCAATTAAGCGTATTATATTATCTTACACGTTAATTAAAATAAATTTTTTTTATGTGGAGCTTCAGAATATTTGATTTATATATTTAAAAATTATTCTCTAAATATTAACTACAAAAATAAAATCTTGGTCAAAGGAGAAATAAATTTACCAATTAAAATGCCTTTTAAACTTTTGGCTTGAGGAATAGATGGCTTTTGGAATATTAAGAGACCGCAAAGCAACTGCCCCATCCAAGAAAACTTTTTCTTTTTTTTTTCTCAGTTTTGTCTTTTACTATAATCCATTGCCACTTTGATACGCGTCATGTTCCTTCATTTTTTTTAATATACATTTTATATTAAATTAGTCAATTATTGGCCCATTGCATGAGCTATAATTCAATTTAATTTATAATTTCCTTGGATTATGATGTTCTGAATATAAATTTTTATGTATTATATTATATATAAAAATTGTTTCTAAATTAAATAATAAAAATATTGTTTAATAAAAATTAAAATTTATTAAATAAATAAAAATATTAAAGAGTTGAGAAAATTAAGAAAACATATTGCATTACGTTCAAATAAAACTTAAAAGATTTAATAATCTAAAGCATATCTCAATTCCACAATAAAAATATGACCACGTTAAGACATAGATAGATTCAAAACTACAAAAAATTTATAGAACACATCGATCTAATACGTGACAATAACAAAATAATATCAACAATCATCCACAAATTTAAATCATAAAGATCATCAACTTATAATATTATCATGTGATATAACCATCAAATATAATTAATTTATTCACTATGGATTAAAGACAAATAAGGTCATCTGTTCAACATGAACAACTGATAATTCAAAAAAATATTACAACCATTTAATTATTATGAAACTCTAAGAAGATTACATCTCAAATAATAACAAAATATATCCAAAATAAACAGAATTTATATTTTCGAATAACTTCTTAGAGAAAAAAGTCAAGAAACTCTATATTGGGTCTCTGAACCGATGACTCTTAACACCTAAAAATCACAACTGAAGGAGGGTGAGCTTTCAACCCAATGAATTATGCATATGTTATACCTGAGGTTCAAAATCATATCAAAGGTTCAAATGCTATTTTTATACACACACACACACACACACACACACACATATATATATATGAGGAATGAATTTCATAATATATAGGTCAGAATATATACAGATAATTAGAAGTCATATACATATCAAAAACTGAATCAGAAATCAAATATCAGAATACAGAGTTCAGAAATCAGAAATCATAAGTGCCCACAAAAAATGGCGCGCGCGTACACATGCACACACACATATATATATACATATAGGGTAAGCAATGTAAATGTCAAAACAACAAAAATAGAACATGAGTCTAACGACATCCATAACAGAATAAGAGTACTTCGATCTCCTTTATAGAATACATGTGTTTATGCTAACACACGCCTAAAGAAACTTTGTTCCCTCTAGGAAGGATCCTGATATTTTGTCTCTATCAGTCGAATCACTGGTGCATACAATCCTATGATTTTTTCCTCATAGGTAAGGTATTCTAACTATACATATACTAGGTTCAAGATACAATAGTTATAACAAAAATTCTTATAATCAAGCATATTTCCAGAATAATAGGTTTATACTATAATACATAGTTGGTTCCAAAGAAATGGTAACAATACCAACTATAAAGCATAGCATTGGAAATAAATATATATTTATAACAAATATTGTTGGTTCAAGAATTACCAACTTAATAGTTTTATATATATATTCGGATTGAACATTAACGAAAGAATCATATTTATATACATGAAAATACATACAAAACACATATGCATAACTCACCTCCACAAAGCAACAAACAAGCCAAAGTCCAAAACTTTCTATCAAGCTCCAAATCAACTTGATTGCACTTAAAGTTTAAAGCCTAACACATTTCTACAAATTCACAAATTTAGGGTTTTCCTTATCCAATATTATCCATAACAAATTCTTCAAGTAAAGACTCTCTAAATTTTATGTAGATAGTTGTTAAACTTAATTTAACTATTCCTCAAGAAATTTATAGAAAAATAGAAGAATTGACACTATTTACATCACTATCAATCATTTGCCATAATTCTTCCAGCAACCAAAATCTAAAGTCATTAATACATTTAATAAACTCTCCATAACTCATATACAACTATTCTAACATCCTATAACTTCAAATCATAATAGAAATTGAAATATAAAGAAAATATCTCTTTCTCCCCAAATGGAGATTTTGAAGAAATCTTGACTTGAAATGATTCAATAGCTTTCTCAAAGTGTTTTCCTTCCAAAATGGAGTATTAATGTAGGTATTAATATCTTAGAATCACAGATGGGACAAATTTAAAGTTTGGTAGTTGAGAAATAAAGAAGAGAGAGAAAGAGAGAAATTTTCGGACTAGTGACAAATGAACAGATATATATAAAACCCGACACTTCACCCCAATGAAAGAAGGATTTATGCCAGTGAAGGTTGGCCTTTAATGACCGTGAAGATGATCATCAAGCCCGTGAAAATAATTTGATGAAAATCCAAAATTCATATATGAACTTTTTGCACGCCCGTGAATATATGATTAATGCTCGTGAAGACTGACTCACACCCGTAAGGATAAGCTTCATGCCCGTAAAGATAAGCTTCACGCCTGTGAATGAAGGCCATGAGGTATATCTCAACATCTTTCCAACCTAACTTAACCAAAACTTATCTAATCATAATTTAACCTACAAAACTCTCTTTAAGATCTATTTGTACTCAACAAAACACATTCTAACAGACTGAACTAATAGAAAACAAAGCAGAACAAAATAGAAAATCGAAATTGATCACAACTCAAAGTACAAAACACAAGTAATACAAATAGAGGGTATTACATACTTTCCTCCTAACAGAAAATTCATCCTCGAATTTTACAAAAGTCTCACTTTAAATCCTGAAACAATTGAGGATACTTAGTCTACATACTAAGCTCGCTCTCTCATATGCATTCTTCCGTCGATTATTTCTTCTAGAGAACTTTCACATTGTTGTGTCCTTATTTCGAAGTCTTTTAACTATTCTATCAATAATGGTTATAGAAACCTTTTCATAAGTTAGGTCTGAGTTAAGCTCCAAATGATGTACTTGCAATATGTACGAAGGAACCAAATCATATTTGCAAAGCATATATATGTGAAACATTGGATGAACACTACCCAAGTCTTGTGGAAGTACAAGTTGATATGAAACATTTCCAACCTTGTCTAGAATATAAAAAAAGGTCCAATGTATCTCGGAGATAGCTTACCTTTCTTCCCAAATCTCATGACTCATTTCATTAGCGATATCTTCAAAAAGACTTTGTCACAAACGGCAAAATGAAGATCCTTTCTCTTAAGGTCGGAATAGCTCTTCTGACAACTAAAAGCAGTTCTCAATCGTTCTTGAATCAAAGGCATTTTCTCGGATGTATATAAGATCAAATCGAGACCTTCAATGAATCTTTCTCCAATCTCATACCAACAGATAGGGGATCTACACTTTCTCCCACATAGAGCCTCATACGGTGCCATCTGAATCGTAGAGTGATAACTATTGTTGTAAGAAAATTTGATCAACGGTAAGTACTTATCCCAATTCCCTCCAAAATCTAGGATGCACATCCTCAACATGTATTCTAAAGTTTAGATAGTCCTTTCAGATTGTCGATCAGTCTGTGGATGAAAAGCCATACTGAAATCTAATCGAGTACCCAACGACTCATGTAACTTTTGCCAGAATCTTGAGGTAAACTGAGTACCTTTATCAGAAATAATTGATACTGGAACACCATGCAATCTCACAATCTCGTCAATATACAACTAAGCATACTGAGAAGCTGAATAGGTAATATTTATCGGTAGAAAATGAACTGACTTAGTCAACCCCATAATAACCTAAATGGAGTCATGTCCACTAGAAGTCCTTAGCAAACCTACCATATAATCCATAGTTATTCTTTCCCATTTCCATTATGACAAAGGTAACTACTGAAGTAACCCATATGGTTTATGATACTCAAACTTAATCTGCTAACAAGTCAAGCACTTGGCCACAAATTTCGCTATACCTTTCTTCATGCCATACCACCAGTACGATTCCTTAATATCATGATACATCTTAGTGGAACTTAGATGTACACTATAACTAGCATAATAAGCTTCCCTCAACACTTGCTTGATCATATCATCTATGGTAGAAACACATAACCTTGTATCATATCTCAATACACCATCTCTAACGGTGAATCCCGAGGCTTTCCCTGATTCCACTTCGCTTTTCAACTTAACCAAGCGATGATCTCTATCTTGAGCTTCCTTAATATGATCAACCAATAATGGTTTAACTCAGAAATGAGCCAACAACACTCCAGTATCAGACAAGTCGAACCGAATGCCCAAATCATGCAAACTTTGAAATTCCTTAATTAACAGTCGTATACTCACCTGAATATGAGCCAAGCACCCCAACGATTTACAACTCAAGGCATCAGCTACAACATTTACCTTACACATATGATACAAAATCTCACAATCATAATCCTTAAGCAACTCCATCTATCTCCTTTGCCTAAGGTTCAAATCTTTCTGCTAGAAGATATACTTCAAACTCTTGTGATCCATATAGATCTCACACATCACACCATATATATAGTGCCTCCAAATCTTCAAAGCAAACACTACTACCACCATCACAAAATCATAGGTCGGGTAATTCAACTCATATTTCCTTAACTAACGAGAATCATAAATATTATCTTACCATTCTTCATCAAAACACAACCGAGTCCTACTCTTGAAGCATCACAATAAACCATAAAACCACCTTCACCAGAAGGTAGTGTTAAAATTAGAGCAGTAGTCAAACAATTCTTTAACTTGTGAAAACTATCCTTACAATCATCGGACCACTGAAACTTCACATGCTTCTGAGTAAGCTTACTCAAAGGAGTAACTATCTTAGAGAAATCTTGAACAAATCTCTGATAATAACCTGCTAGACCCATGAAACTCCTAACTTCTATCACATTAATAGGTCTAGGACAATCCAAAACCACATCAACTTTCTTTGGATCTACAAAAATCCCTTCTCTAATAATCATATGCCCCAAAAAGCTAACTCTATCAAGCCAAAATTCACATTTAGAAAACTTAGCATAAAGCTGATGTTCTCTTAAAGTGTGTAAAACCATGCGCAGATGCTTTTCATACTCTTCCTTACTCTTAGAATACACTAATATGTCATCAATTAACACAATCACAAACCTATCTAAGAATGGTTTAAAGACCATGCTCATCAAATCCATAAAAGCAGCTGGTATATTCGTCAACCCAAATGGTAGAACCGAAAACTTATAGTGACCATTCCTGGTTCTAAAAGTAGTCTTAAGCACATCCTCCCTCTTGATCATCAACTGATGATAACCTAATCTCAATTCAATCTTAGAGAAATGACTTGCTCCTGCAACTAGTCAAATAAGTCATCAATTCAAGGAAGCAGATACTTATTTCGAATAGTGACTTTATTGAGTTGCTAGAAATTGATACATAATCTCATAGATCTGTCTTTCTTATTAACAAATAGCATCGGAGCACCCTAAGGTGAAATACTAGGCCTTATAAACCCTTTATCCACTAAATCTTGCAGTTGCAGCTTTAATTCCTTTAATTCAATAGGGGCCATATGATACAGAGGTATTGATATCGGATTATTACCTACGAGTATCTCAATGCTGAACTCAATCTCTCTATCTGGTGTTAAACCAGACAATTCTTCTAGAAATACATCCACAAACTCATGCATAATAGGAATCTGATCAATATTCTATACTTCCCTTTTCGAGTCTCGGACATACGCCAAATACCTTTGACATCCTTTCTTTAATAATCTCCTCGCCCTAATGGCAGATATCAGAATGTAAGGAGCCTCACTCCTTTCCCTTTGGAACTCAAACTCTTCATTCGAAGGTGGATTGAATACAATCTTCTTCATGTTACAATCAATGATAGCAAAAATACTTAGATAACCAATCCATGCCCAAGATCACATTGAACTCCAACACTGGCAGCTTAACCAAATCTACTTTCAAAATCTTGCCATTAAGTCTTACTAAACAAGAAGGATAAAACTAATTCACCTCTATCTCCTCTTCTAAAGGATTCAATACAACCAATGCAGAATCCAAAAGTTTACATGCCACAGACAATTTCTTTGCAAAACATGAAGAAACAAAGGAATGTGTGACACTAGAATCAAATAGGACTTATGCATTCAAAGCTTGAATATGGATAATACCTGTAACAACTGTGTTTGAGGCCTGAGCTTCCTACCGAGTCAATGCAAGAACTCTCCCCCTATCTCTACCAATCGGTGTCTGCCACACTGTTTGACCAGAACCTCTACCCATATCCTGGCCTTTAGCTATACCCCCTCTACCATACTGAGTACCACCTCCTCCCCTATCCATCTAAATTACGGACTGGGAAGCTTGAGTTCTATAGGAATGTAATGCCTAGGGGCAATCCTTAATAAAGTGGCTCGACTGACCACATTTGAAACACATACCAGTCTCCCTATAACACTGGCCGAAATGCTTATTCCCATACGTGGGACAAAGAGGAACTAAACCTCTAGGAGATGCCAAACTACCAGAACTATAACTCATCTGTGTAATATGTCCTGAAGTGCCATGTCTCTGCTGAGATTGGCCCGACTGACCTCCATAATCAACTGGTGCAGTTTGAAGAGAAAATCCCATACTCTTCACTCCACTCTCCTCTCTACCTGACTTGGATGAACCTTCAGTCTTTCCTTTCTTCCTTTACTCCTTAGCAGACCTTGCTTCCATCTCTCGATTCTCGATAACCCTTGCCTTATCCACCAGCGTGGAAAAGGAATCAAACTTTCGTACTAACACAATCTTGAATATTGGGGTCAACAATCTCCTCTTGAATCAATGAATATGTGTTGTCTCATCAGACACTAAAACAAGATCAAACTTGCTCAAATTGCTAAACCTCTTAGCATACTCAGATATAGACATGTCAGGAGTTTGTACAAGCCTCTCAAAATCCAAGGCTCTAGTCTCTCTAACTGATTTCAGAAAAAATTCCTTCATCACTAGCTCTCTTAAACGAGCCTAAGTAATCTCTCTATCACTAAGAAGTAAACCATAAATACTCCTCTTGAACCATTCATAAGCATCATCCTTCATAAAGTAACCCGCAAAGTCCACAACTCTCATATCAGGAACTCTTAAAATTTGTGTCTTGTCTTTTATTTCCTCTAAAAATTCAGTAGGGTCTACCTCACCCTTATACTCTACTGGTTTAAGCTTTAGAAATTTCTCAAAAGATACTTCCTCAATCTGCGAAACCAAAAGTGGCTAAGGAGAAACAACTGTAGGAGCTACCAGAATTATAGGTGATGGCGGAGCTGAAGCCACCTGTATCGGAGGAGTTTGTTGCCTCTGTTGGGCAATAGACTCAACTATCATCTCATAATTATGCTCTAACTGCTCAAATCTCTGAGCCATATCCAAAGGAGGTGCTAGAGGAACCTCATTATCCCCCATTCGGCAAAAAAAAAAAAAAAAACAGTCTCAGAGGAAACATCTCTCTTAGGACGACCACGTTCTTTACCTCTACCACAACTGCATCTAGGAGGCATATCAGAACTGATAACAAAATAAATAATTTAGATTTAGATCAGATAGAAACGCAGATTCATAACAAACGATAACAGAACATTGACAAGACAAAATTTCTATACTCCATGATTTTTCTAATTAGACACTCATTGCTACAGATCAACTATAACTTTAATCTAAGCTCTAATACCACCTTTGTCACAATAAAAAATTGAAACACGATGTTCTTATTGCAAGGATAGGCTTAAGGCCACCAAAAACCCATAAAACACACCATCCTAACCTTTGCCAATAATAAAATAAATCCACAAATCTAAATCATAAACATCATTAACCTATAATATCATCTTGTGATATAACCATCAAATATAATCAACTTGTTCATTATGGATCAAAGGCAAATTTGGTCCTCTATCTAAAATGAACAAGTAATAACCCAAAAGAATATTACTACCATTTAACTATTATAGAGTTCTAAGAAGATTACATCTCAAATAATATATCCAAAATAAATCAAATCTATACTTTCGAATAACTTCTTGGAGAAATAAGTCAAGAAGCTCTATCTTCGGTCTTTGGACCAACGACTCTAGCACCTGAAAACCACAACAAAAGAAGGGTGAGCTTTTAACTCAATGAATTATGCATATACCATACCTGAGGTTTGGAATCAGACCAAAGGTTCAAATGCTATTTTTTATGCACATATGTATATCACAAATGAATTTCGTAACACATAGGTCAAAATATATACAGATAATCATAAGTCATATACATATCAGAAGCTAAATCAGAAATCAAATATCAGAATACAGAGTTCAAAAATCAAAAGTCAGAAGTACCCATAAAGAATGGCACACATACACACACATATATATAGGGTAAGCAATGCAAATATTAGAATAGCAGAAACAGAACAAGAGTCTAATGACATCCATAACAAAACAGGAGTACTTCAATCTCCTTATAGAATACCTCTGTTTGCGCTAACAAATGGCTGGAGAAACTTTGTTCCCTCTAGGAAGGACCCTGATACTTTGACTCTATGAGTCGAGTTACTGGTGCACACAGACCTATGATTTTTTTTCTCATAGGGAAGGCATTCTAACTATAGACATACTAGGTTCAAGATACAGTAGTTATAATAAGGATTCTTATAATCAAGACATTTTCAGAATAATAGGTATATACTATAATAGAGAGTTGATTCCAAAGAAACGGTAATAATACCAACTCTGAAGCATAACATTGAAAACAAAAATATATTTATAACAAATATCGTTGGTTTAAGAATTACCAACTTAACAATTTTATATATATGTTCGGAATGAACATTAACAAAAGAATCATACTTATGTATACGTAAATACATACAAAACATATATGCATAACTCACTTCCACAAAGCAACAAATAAGCCAAAGCTCAAAACCTTCTATCAAACTCCAAATCAACTTGATTGCACTTAAAGTTCCAAATCTAAAACATTTCAATAAATTCACAAATTTAAGATTTTTCTTACCCAATATTATCCATAATGAATTCTTACAATTAAAAACTCTCTAAAGTTTATTTAAATAGTTTTTAATATTTAAATCGTTTTTAAACTTAATTTAATCATTCCTTAAGAAATTTATGGAATAATAAAAGAATTGACACTATTCACGTTACTATTAACCATTTGTCTTAATTCTTCCAACAACCAAAATCTATAACCATTAGTGCATTTAATATACTCCCTATAACTCATACACAACTATTTTAACTACTTATAACTTCAAATCATAACATAAATTGAAATATGAAGAAAATACCTTTTTCTCCCCAAATGAAGATTTTGAAGAAATCTTGACTTAAAATGATTCAATAGCTTTCTCAAAGTGTTTCCCTCTCAAAATGAAGTATTAATGTCCTAGAATCACAAATGGGACAGATTTAGGGTTTGGTGGTTGAGAAATAAAAAACAAAGAGAAAGAGAGAAATTTTCGGACAAATGACAAATGAACGGATATATATAAAAACGACACTTCACACCCGTGAATGAAGAATTCACACTAGTGAAGGTCGACCTTTCACGCCCGTAAAGATGATCATCACGCCCGTGAAAGTAATTTGATGAAAATTTGAAATTCAGATAGGAACTTTTTGCACGCCCTTGAACATATGGTTCAGACTCGTGAATACTGACTCACGCCTGTGAAGACTGACTCACGCCTGTAAAGATAATCTTTACGCTCGTAAATAAAGACCATGAGATATATCTGAATATCTTTCCAACCTAACTTAACTAAAACTTATCCAATCATAACTTAACATACAAAACTCTTTCTAAAAGCTAGCTATATTCAATAAAACATATTCTAACATATTGAATTAATAAAAAATAAAGGAGAAAAGAACAAAAAATTGAAATTTATCACTATTCAGAGTACAAAACACAAATAATACATATAGAGGATATTACATAAACTATACATAAACATGCATTTAATTTGTTAACTTCGAACTGAGTACTTGTGATTTAATGAGTTCAGAACAATTATTCTCAATATATATATTGATTTTCACAACAACATATTCATGTGGCTTAATAAATTTCTTTTTTTTTGGATAATTAAATTTGATTTATTATGTAAAAGATTCTTTTCTATTATTTTAAAAAAAAATTATTAGGTAAAACGAAAATATATTTTTTTTATTCATATAAAATATAATTAAAATAAATATATAGTCATATAAATTTACTTTTATATAAATAAATAAAATATACTCTTGTATTATCAAATAATTTCTTATTTTAAAAAAAAATTAAAAAAATAAATGAGCCAATAGATAGTTCCTTAGTCAAATGTCTCTCTACTAAAATAAATGATAAATCTTTTTTTTAATACATATAAAAAAAATTCTATTATTAAAAATTGACTAGGTAATTAAATTATCATGGAATGATTCGGAATTCGGTTATTAAATTGAGATTTTGTTAAAAATAAAATTTATTAATTAAATTTTTTATAAGCTGCTTTTAACTATTTAAAAAATATTAATTTAAAAAAGTAAAAATCCTATTTATTAAAATAAAATTTATTTTCAAATTAAATGTGATACGCTTTAATTTATTATTTGAAATTAAAAATTCGAATAAGGGAGAGCAATCGATCGAATAAATTATCGAATCAAAATTAAAATTCTCAAAAATCAAATTAAATAAATCAGAAATTTTAAAAATTTTAATTTGATTTAATTTTTGATTGGTTGGATTTTAACATGTATACATAAACAATATCCTATTACATGGGGGTCTGGTTTGGTGTATCATCTTTAACACTTTCTCCAAAAAGAAAAAAACAGTCTTAAAACAATAATAATAATAATAAAGGAAAAAAAAATTGAAAACAATTGAGAAAAGATCTGAATGACATGTGCAATCTCTCTGTGTATGTTCAATATGTCTAACATAAAGGTGGTAGCAGGTACGTACCCAATTATATGACAACAAAGGTGAGTTGTAAAGCATATTTGACATTTGCCATCGCAGAGCGGAGCAAGTAAAACCCAAGTTGCTCTCTCTTAATTGATTAATACCCTTTTCTATCTAATCCTTTTAATTACGAATGAAAGGGATACATATGCTGTCGTAAGAACAAAAATTTTAAAAATTAAACCCACCACCGAATCCATTCACTTTTAGCATCCCTACCTGCCGCGTTTTCTGGAGCCGATCCTATAACTTGATTAGGGATGACGGGATGAGAAAAACCATCGTCATCTTCATTTTTGCCTTACCAAAGAATTTTCATTTTTATTTTCTCGTTAACGGAGAAATTATCTACGAAATATACTCCTTCATCTTTGTCCCATCACTGTTAATGAAAAAAAATATATATTTTTCATTTTCAAAGGAAAAATAGGAAATTTTGTCTCATTGGAGACAAATCCTATACACTTTTAAATTGAATTAGAAATATCAATTTTTATAAATTTTTTAAAATTAAAATAAATCATTTTTATCAATTATACACCGATTAATTAATTAATACTATTGGACTATTTAACTATTTTTTCATTTTTTTAACTAATATGCATTAAATTTGAATTTTTATTAAATATTTTATAAAATTTTTTAATACAAGTATTATTTTTTTTCCTCTATTATCTGCATTAAATCTGTTTGATTATTTTTTTAGTGATATTTGTTAATTTTTAAATATTAATCAAATAACTACTATTTTATAAAAGCTCAAATTTAAAATTTTTTTAAATAATTTCTACTTATTAAATAAAAAAATAAAATTATTAATATTAAAATTAATATTTAATTAAAAAAATAAATATTAATACTTATTTTTAGCATATTAACAATAACAACTAATAAAAATTTTATCAAATACTTATAATAATTAATTATAACTATGTAATTATACTAACAACTATTAATTATAATTAATAATTAATAGCTGGAACAAACAGCTTAATAATTTATAAAATAAAGTTGATACTATTCTTATAAAACAAGTAATCAAGTCAATGCATGTTAATAAATTAAACAGTACTGTATAATTTAAATTTTTAAACAGTACTACCAATAAACAACATGACAAAGTGCATACAACAACAGATTTAAAAAAATCATACAACAAAATAATATTGTAACTAATTAAAAGATACAAAGAAAAATGACAGTTAGCTGAAACCATTAGTTTATATATATTAAAAAATACTAACAATTACCATTATTTGCCCCACAATTTTCAATTTCATGTTCCCTAAAAATAAAAGAAAAAAAAAATTAGTTAGAAATTAAAATTTTAGTTGGATTTGTTGAAGTCTAATTAAATAAGTTTAATTAGGTTCAAATAATTAGTTAGCCTATTTATAATTTAAATTCAATAATTAAATAAAAAAAATTTATTAGCATTGACTAGGAGTAAAAGCTCTATCTATATATATTTAAAAAAAAAAAAATAAAAGTTAGAATTGCAGCCAGCTGCCACTAAAATTCTAAAAAAAAAAAAAAAAAAATCAGTGACTATGACTTAAATTTTAAGATAAAAAAATTGCTTAGTAATTATTTACAATTATATGTATTATAACTGTGTCAACATATCATGCATTTTTGTGATGAATATCATCAAATAAAAATATAATAAAATAAAATAAAATTTTTTTCTATCGATTAATTAATCACTTATATTAAGAAGGATAATATATATATATAATCTAAAAAATATTTACCTTTGTTAGATCACATATATAAATGATCATTATTTTGTTTTATTATTTTAGTTGAAAATGTCTGAATAAATTTAATTTTTAATAAATATTTTTAAACTATAAACTACTCTCTTGTGAGACATGAATAGTTTATAGTTTGAGCTAAACATGTGTAAGAATTTGTGTGGTAAGACATAGAGTAGCTGTAACAGAGAAAAACTTATCTAATCATTAATTTTTTAAATTTTGTATGTATTAAATATGTGTAGATATAAAAATAAAGGCAATATACATTAATTAGCACATGTTTGTTAGCTAAATGGGCAATTTTTATATTTCTTGTCCCTTTCTTGTTGCTGAAATTATGTCCTGTAAAGGTATATAAATCTTACCTTATTGCAGGGTATCACAGCTACATTACTAATTAAGCATCTTCCTTAGAAGCTAAAAGCTAGTGTCTGATATTATCTGGTTCAGGGTTATCTTCCAAGTTTCAATCTCAAATCCAACAAATATGGGAATGTTTGGTGGTTCTTGGATTTTTGCTTTTGCTTTTTTAGCATATTTGGGTTCAATTAATGCTCAGCTTCAGTTGGGTTTTTACTCTCAAAGCTGTCCAAAAGCTGAGCAAATTGTGCAAGATTTTGTTAACCAGCATATCCATAATGCTCCATCTCTTGCAGCTACCTTTATCAGAATGCACTTCCATGATTGCTTTGTTCGGGTAACGATACGTCTTTCTTCTTTTCCTTTTTTCAAATTAGTACATCAGAAAATTTGATAAGAAGGATTATCAGGATTTAACATGTTAATTTGTTCACTGTAAAACATGGATTCGATTATTAAGCTGCTTGTCCCATGGCAATGTTTTTTCACTTTCCTTTTGTGTTCTGATTTTGTTTGATTATGGTAAGTTTAACTATATATATGTGTGGATCTCAGGGTTGTGATGGTTCTGTGCTTATAAACTCAACATCAAACAATCAAGCTGAAAAGGCTGCAACACCAAATTTAACATTGAGAGGGTTTGATTTTATTGACAGAGTTAAAAGCTTGGTAGAAGCAGAGTGCCCTGGTGTAGTCTCTTGTGCAGATGTTCTTGCTCTTGTTGCAAGAGATTCAATTGTTACCACAGTAAGTCAATTGGTCAATATCCCTCTGTATTGTACGTTGAAAATACTTAATTGGAAGACTCTCTTATTTAAACTCAAATTAATATCCACAACTAATTCCAACCCACCTATATTTTGCTCAATATCTTTATATATCGGAAAATTCTTAATTAAAAGCAACTCTATTTTAAGCATGGTTGTCACCCGCCGGTCGAACTGAAAAAATTGAAAATCGAATCAAAGATTGGTCTGGTTATTTTCAAAAATCCAACTCCTAAAAATCGATTAAAAAACTGATGAACTGGTTGATTAACCAGTGAATCGATCAAATCGGATCAATTTTTTCGATTCAAGTGGGTCAGATTTTTTTTTTATTTTTTATCAAAAATAATAAATATTAAATTATATTTATTTTTATCATAAATATAATAAATATCAAATTATATATATATATAATAAATATCAAATTATATTTATTTTCATCATATATATAATAAATGTCAAATTATATATATATATATATATATATATATATATATATATATATATATT
>CANXYC010084971.1:0-56159 GCA_948193065.1 Aleurites moluccanus | reverse complement strand
TTGGGTTCTACGCGGTACTGGTCGCTTATGCATCACCCGTACCCTAGGACCGTCACGACTTCCGAGATAGGTCGTGACAGAGGTACCCAATTCACCTCTAGATTTTGGCAGAAATTACAAGAGTGCTTGGGTACACAGCTTGATTTCAGCACAACATTTCATCTGCAAACAGATGGGCAATCAGAGAGGACCATCCAAACTCTAGAAGACATGCTGAGGATGTGCATTCTAGACTTTGGAGGAAATTGGGATGCTCATTTGCCATTGATAGAATTTTCCTACAACAACAGTTACAATTCCATGATTCAGATGTCCCCTTATGAAGCTTTGTATGGAAGGAAATGCAGATCTCCCTTATGCTGGGATGAGATTGGAGGAAAGTATATCAAAGGACCAAAATTGATAAGATATACGTCAGAAAAGATTCCATTGATCCGAGAGAGATTAAAGACATCTTTTAGTTGCCAAAAGAGTTATGCCAACCTAAAGAGAAAAGACCTTCAGTTTTTCATTGAAGATCTAGTATTTTTAAAGATCTCACCAATGAAAGGAGTTCTACGGGTTGGCAAGAAAGGCAAGCTATCTCCACGATTTATTAGACCCTTTGAGATTCTGAGCAAGATTGGAGAGGTTTCATACAAGTTAGCTTTGCCACCTAGCATGGATAGTATGCACCCTGTATTTCACATATCGATGCTTCGAAAATATGTCGCCGATTCTTCTCATGTGCTACAAGTTCCGGCAGTGGACCTTCAATAAGACTTGACGTATAAAGAGATTCCAATCACCATTGTGGACCGAATGATCAAGAGACTACGAAATAAAGATATAGCAATGGTTAAGGTCCTATGGAGGAATCAAGCTATGGAAGAGTGTACTTGGGAAAGAGAGCAGAGTATGCAAGACAAGTATGCTTATCTATTTCAAGATCAAGGTAAGTTCTTTAAAATTCGATGACGAATTTAATTAAGAGGGGAAGAATGTAATACCTGTTACATTTTCTTTATGCATATTTCTTGAGATGATTGTGGATATATTAATGTTTTGAGAATTTTAGAATTTACATTCAGGAAGAACTTTGTGAGTTAGTTTCAGGATCGTAAATGAATAAATTAGAAAAGTGTAAAACATAAAAGTTGTAGATTTATATCTTATCTTTAAGTCTGTAGAACTGTTTTGTGAAATTTTGTGTGTGTGAGGAGATATACTTCCTCAACCAGAACCTGTCTATTTCTCTATTTCTTGCAGAAAGTCTGATAATATTTATTTATTCTAAGAATTTTAGAGACTGAGTGAGTAAAAAATGTAAACATGAAAAATATTCCTTTATATGTTATATAGATGGCTGTAAAGTTTCAAGGAGATTGGATAATTGTAGCTCAAGAGAGATCTAAATTTAATCAAACCTATTCGAATAATACCTGGAGAGTAAAGTCAGGGTAAAATTTAGAAATTCATCATAAATTGTGTAGATCTCCTTCTGATATGAATTTTGGATATGTTGGACCTCTAAGTATCTATTTTTAGTGACAAAAAAATGAAGGAGTTTGGATATTTGTAACTTGTTTGTGAGCCGGTTTAATGCGAGGGGACGAGGAAGGTTTTCAGCTCGGCAGATATAGGTAATGCGAGCTGGCTCCTCGATTTTGAGATGGATAGAGGCTAATAGAGCTGGATGGGTGGAATTAGCGAAGTAGGATTGGCAAAGTAGAATTAACGAAGTGAAGAAATGGCGAAGTGGAGAATTGGTGAAGTAGAATTGCAAAGTGGAGAATTGGCGAAGTGGGATTGCGAAGTGAAGAATTGACGAAGTGGAGAATTGGCGAAGTGAGATTGGCGAAGTGGAAAATTGGCAAAGTGGGATTTGGCGAAGTGGGATTAACGAAGTGGGATTAGCGAAGTAAGATTAGCGAAGTGGGTTGGCGAAGTGGGAATTACCAAGATGGAGTTTGGGAAGTGAGATTGTGAAGTGGGATTGGAGGAGTGGAATTTTAGCAAAGTGGGAATTATAGAGGCAATAGCCTATTTAAAAAGAGAAGCAGTAGCCAATTTTCACAATAACTTCTCTTCTTTTCTTCTTTCTTCTTCATTTCTTCTCCTATCTCTCTCCAATCTGTTCCATTTATTTTCTATTGCATTAATACTCATAATTAATGCATTCAAATATTAAATTATCATGTTCAAAGGTTTCGATCATCATTTTCAACCTTAGATCCTTTAAAGACTTAGTTTTGGGAAAATAAGGTGATTTTCTCCAAACTTCATTTTCTTTTTAGATTAAGATTTTTGGTAGTTAGAATAATTATTTATGAGTTATATAAAACCTATTATGAGCATTTAAGGCTGTTAATTTTGATTAATATGGAAGATACTAGAATTTATGAATTTTGATGAATAGTGACATGAATAGTAAGTATGTTCTTAATTTTTAAATTTCTTTAAAAGATGAATTAAATTGATTTTAGGAACAATAATAAAGACTATAAGATGGTTAAAATTATAAGAAACCATATTATGTATTATTAATTGAGGAAATCCTAATTATGAGTAATTGAAAAAAATTGTCATAGGAGAAGAGAACTCAAAGAAATAGAGGAGATTACTAAATGTACAAGTAATTAAGGGAAATACAAGGATAAATTGCTTTGAGGTAAGTATGAACATTACATATGCATTTTGTTCCTTTGAAATTGATTGTGAAACCTTTCCTAATATTTATATATATAATTCTCCTATTATAAAACACTGTATTATTAACCTATTAAATGAAATTCATGATGTTCTCAAACAAACGATAATTTGTACCATGTAAGCACTTTATATGTTGTAAGTGACTTGGTCATTCTTCTTTGGACCAAGCCCATATATAACCTATTTGTTAACTTGAATGAATTCATGTTATATGTTGATGGTCTTGTGACCAATATGTTTCTTGTGAGATTCCAGCTATATGACCCAAGATATGTATAAGGATAGAACGCTATTCCCAATGAGAGTAAATTCGCTGGTCCATTGTGCACTTTGGGAACCTTACTGATAGGGTTTTTATCAGTGTTCCACCTAGAGGGGACCATGAGCTCTAGGCATATGCCTGGCCAAGCATATGTTCTGCGATAAGGTAGTAAGGCTACTGGTGCACTCTGTTGTAATAAGGTAGCAAGGCTACTGAAGTACTCTGCAGTTCTATGATATGACTTGATAGTGTTATTCGATTGTGAACACTTATGTTCTTATGAGCATAACCTTATGATATTTCATATCCATGTTCCTTTGGCTTGACTTTTACTTTGCATGTTCATATCTTATTGAGTTGAAGGCGCAGCGGAAAACAAAAAATCCCAATCCAAGATCTCTATGTTGATTAAAATCAAAGATTATAGGTAAGAAAAATATCATATGGTTATGTTTACAAGAACAGAAGTGCTCATAAACGAATAGCACTATCAAATTACATGGTAGAACTGCAGAGTGCATCAGTAGCCTTGCTACCTATCACAACAGAGCGCATCGGTAGTCCTTGCTACCTTATCGCAAAACGCATGCTTGGCCAGGCATACGCCTAGAGCTCATGGTCCCCTCTAGGCGGAATATTGATAAAAACCCTATCAGTAAGGTTCCCAAAGTGCACAATGGACTAATGAATTTACTCTCATTGGGAAGAGCCTTCTATCCATAGGGTAATACGGTTACAATCTCATAGGAAACATATTGGTCACAAGACCATCAACATATAATATAAATTCATTCAAGTTAACAAATGGGTTTCATATGAACTTGGTCCAAGAAAGAATGACCAAGTCATTTACATTCATATATTGTAATCACATAGAACAAAACATTATTTGTTTGAAAACATCGTCGGGATTTCAATTAATAGGTGCATAATAAAATATCATATAATATATGAATCATATATGTGAACATTAGGAAGGTTTGAACAATTCATTTCAAAGAAACAAATTACATATGTAATGTTCATACTTACCTCAAAGCAATTTACTCTCAATTACTTGTTCAATAAAAAATTCTCCTTTAATTTCTTGAATCTTCTTCTCCTATGAAAATTTCTCAAATTCTCACAATTAGGGTTTCCATAATTAATAATACATAATAAAGTTCCTTCTAATTTTAACCACCTTATGATTTGTATTTTTGATTCCCAATATCAATTTAATTCATCTCTTAAGAAAATCTGAATTTTATTACAAATTTACTGTTCATGCCACTATTCATGATAATCCATAAATTCTGGTTTCTCCCACATTAATTACAATTAATAGCCTTAAATACTTGTAATAAGTCCTATATACCCATAATAAACTATCCTAACCACCAGAATTTATTAATCTAAAAAGAGAATGACATTTGAAGAAAAATTACCTTATTTCTCCAAAACTGATTTCCTAGAAAAATCTGCTTTGAAATTGAAGGTTAATACCTTAGAATGTGATAATCTAGTGATTTAATGCATTAATTTTAAGTATTAATGCATTAGAAAATAAATGGAACAAATTTGAGAAGAAACGAAGAAGAACGTAGAAAAGAAGAAGAACAATCGTGAAAAAAATAGCTACTGGGCATCTGGTTAAATAGGCTACTACCTCCCAGATCCGCCTGGCTAGCTCGCCTCGCCAATCCGTTTTGGCAATAACACCTCGCATAAACCAGCTCGCAAATACCACTTTGCATTGCCAGCTCGAAATGCCACTTCGCCAATTGCTACCTCGGTGCCACCTCAGCAATGCCTCTTCGCCAAACTCTGCTTTGCAAACTGTCTCCTCGCATTTGCTGGCTCGCAAATACCAGATTCTGCCGAGCTGGAACCCTTTTCTCATCAACTCATACTAAACTAATTTGTAATTGAGCTACAGACATCCAAACTCATTGATTCTTTTTTTCACTTAAAATAGACACTCAGAGGTCCAACATATCCAAAATTCAAATCAAAAGGATAACTACACAAACTATGGTGAATTTCTAAAGTTCACCTTGACTTTATTGCCCAAAATCATCTGAACAGGTCTGATTAATTCCACTTTCAACTGAGCTATACTTATCCAATTTCCCTAAAAGTTGACAGCCAACAACATAACACATAAATATTTCTCATGTTTACACTTTTGGCTCATTCAGCCTCAATCATTCCCAGAAAAATTAAACATTTTCAGATTCCTACAGAAAATAATGAACCAGACAGGTCCTATTCAAGGAGGCATATCTTTTCACACACATAGAATTTTATAGAACCGTTTTACAAACTTAAAGATGATATATCTAAAACTTTTATGTTTTACACTTTACCAAATTATTCCTTTAAAATCATGCAATCAGCCTCACAAAATCCTCTCTACATACAAAATTTTTGAATTCCTCAAAACATTTTTATATCCTCAATCAATTCAACAAACATACAATTAATAAAATAACAAAAAAATGACAGATATTACAGTCTAGACCCATAAATATTTCAGAAGTTAAAAGTTTCTTGGGTTTGGCAGGCTACTACAGGAGGTTAGTTCAAGACTTCTCCAAGATTGCAGCTCCTTTGAGCAAGCTCACCCAGAAGCAATTTAAATTCCTATGGTCAGATGCATGTGATAAGAGTTTTCAAAAGTTAAAGACTTGTCTCACCACGGCACCTGTCTTAGCTTTGCCGTCGGGTGAAGGAGGATATGCGGTGTATTGTGATGCATCAAGAGTATGGCTTGGTTGTGTGCTTATGTAGCATAG
Organism: Aleurites moluccanus; assembly: GCA_948193065.1. Lineage (NCBI taxonomy): Eukaryota > Viridiplantae > Streptophyta > Magnoliopsida > Malpighiales > Euphorbiaceae > Aleurites > Aleurites moluccanus. Next base: position 50,429 of record CANXYC010084971.1, on the reverse strand, counting down.
ATGGGTTATAGCCTATGCTTCTAGACAGTTGAGGAAGTATGAGGTGAATTATCCAACACATAATCTTTAGATGGCTGCAGTTGTATTTGCCCTGAAGATATGGAGACATTACATGTATGGAGAGAAATATGAGATTTTCACAGATCATAGGAGTTTGAAATATATATTTCAGTAGAAAGATCTAAATCTTAGGCAAAGAAGTGGGTCAAATTGCTTAAGGACTATGGCTGTAAAATCTTGTATCATCCAGGAAAAGCTAATGTCGTAGTAGATGCATTAAGCAGGAAGTCTTTGGGAAGCTTAGCCCATATACAAGTGAGTAGAAGACCATTAGTGAGTGCAGAGATTACATGATATGGGAATCAGTTTGGAATTGTCAGATTCAGGAGTGCTTTTGGCAAGTTTCTAAGTCAAGCCATTTCTCATTGATCAAATTAGAGATGCTCAAGACAAAGACCCTCAATTGGTGAAGATAAAGAATGATGTGGGATTAGAAAAAGCTCAAGGATTTACTGTGACTAATGGTATGTTGAGACATGGTACCAGGTTATGCATTCCAGCAGTTGATGGTTTGAGGGATATGATTCTTAGAGAAGCACATCATGCCAAGTATAATGTGCATCCTGGTGTAACAAAGATGTACCATGACATTAAGAATTCATATTGGTGGAGTGGAATGAAAAGAGATGTCACAGAATATGTAGCTAAATATCTAATTTGTCAACAAGTCAAGTTCGAGCATCAGAAACCATCAGGGCTACTCCAAGAGTTGCCATTGCTAGAATGGAAATGAGAGAGAGTGACTATGGATTTTGTGGTTGGATTGCCAAGGACTTTAAGGGGTTATGACTCTATATGGGTCATTGTGGATAGATTAACCAAGTCAGCTCATTTCTTGCTAGTCAAGACGACTTATACGGCTTCTCAGTATGCCTATATTTATGTTGATGAGATTGTCAAACTTCATGGAGTTCCAGTTTCGATTATCTCAGATAGAGGTACTCAGTTTACCTCAAGATTTTGGCAGAAATTTCAAGAATGCTTGGATACACAGCTTGATTTCAGCACGGCTTTCCATCCGTACATAGATGGGCAATCAGAGAGGACCATCCAAACTCTAGAAGATATGCTGAGGATGTGCATTCTAGACTTTGGAGAAAATTGGGATGCTCATTTTCCGTTGATAGAATTTTCCTACAACAACAACTACCATTCCATGATTTAGATGTCTCCTTATGAAGCTTTGTATGGTAGGAAATATAGATCTCCCTTGTGTTGGGATGAGGTTAGAGAAAAGTATATCAAAGGACCAGAGTTGATAAGATATACATCAAAAAAGATTTCACTGATCCGGGAGAGATTAAAGATAGTTTTTAGTCGCCAAAAGAGCTATGACGACCCAAAGAGGAAAGACCTTCAGTTTGCTATTCGAGATCTTGCATTTTTAAAGATCTTATCAATAAAAGGAGTTCTATGGTTTGGAGAGAGAGGCAAGCTATCTCCACAGTTTATCTGACCCTTTGAGATTCTGAATAAGATTGGAGAAGTTTCATACAAGTTAGCTTTGCCTCCTAGCATGGATAGTGTACATCCAATGTTTCATGTATCGATGCTCCGTAAGTATGTTGCCGACCCTTCTCATGTGCTACAAGTTCTGGAAGTGGACCTCCAACTAGATTTGACGTATGAAGAAATTCCAATTTCCATTATGGACCGAATGGTTAAGAAGCTAAGTAATAAAGATATACCAATGGTTAAGGTTTTATGGATAAATCAAGCCATGGAAGAGTGTACTTGGAAAAGTGAGCAAAACATGCAAGATAAGTACCCCTACCTATTTCAGGTTTAAGGCAAGTTATTTATAAATTTGAGGACGAATTTATCTAAGGGGAGAAGAATGTAATATTTGCCATTTTTTTGTTATTTTATTAATTGGATGTTTGTTGAATTGATTGAGGATATAAAAATGTTTTGAGTATTCCAGAAATTCTGTATGCATAGAGGATTTTGGGAGGCTGATTGCATGATTTTAACTTAATTTGATAAAGTGTAAAACATAAAAGTTGTAGATTTATATCTCATGTTTAAGTCTATAAAACAGTTCTATAAAATTTTGTATGTGTGAAGAGATATGTCTCTTTGAGCAGGATCTGTCTGGTTCATTATTATCTGCAGGAATATGAGAATGTTTAATTTTTCTAGAAATGATTGAGGCTGAATGAGCCAAAAGTATAAACATGAGAAATGTTACTTTGTGTGTTATATTATTGTATGTAAAATTTCATGAGAATTGGATAATTAAGCTCAGCTGAGAGTGAAATTAATCAGACCGATACGGATGATTTTGGGCAGCAAAGTCAGGGTGAATTTTAGAAATTCACCATAGTTTGTATAGATATCCTTTTGATTTGAATTTTGGATATATTGGAACAATGAGTGTCTATTTTAAGTGACAAAAAGAATCAAGGAGTTTGGATGTCTGTAGCTCAATTTTAAACTGGTTTAGTATGAGTTGACGAGAAAGGGGTTCCAGCTCTGCAAAATCTGGCATTTGCGAGCAAGCAATGCGAAGTGGCATTGCGAGCAGGCAAATGCGAGGAGGTAGTTCGTGAAGTAGAGTTTGGCGAAGAGTCATTGCCGAGGTGGCATATGCAGAGTGGAGTTAGGCGAGACGAGTTTGGCGAAGAGGCATTACCGAGGTGGCATATGCGGGGTGGAGTTAGGCGAGGCAAGTTTGGTGAATAGGCATTGTGAGCCAGCAATGCGAAGTGGTATTTACGAGCTGGTTTATATGAGGTGGTATTGCCGGAGCAAATTGGTGAGGTGAGCTGGTGAGGCGGATCTGGGAGGCAGTAGCCTATTTAACCAGATGCCCAGTAGCTATTTTTTTTCACGATTTTCTTCTTCTTCCTTTCTTCGTTCTTTTTCATTTCTTCTCAAATTTATCCCATTTATTTTCTAATGTATTAATACACAAAATTAATACATTAAATAACTAAATTATCACATTCTAAGGCATTAACCTTCAATTTTAAAGTAGATTTTCAAGGAAATCAGTTTTGGAGAAATAAGGTAATTTTTCTTCAAATGTCATTCTCTTTTTAGATTAATAAATTCTGGTAGTTATGATAGTTTATTATGGGTATATAGGACTTATTACAAGCATTTAAGGCTATTAATTGTAATTAATGTGGGAGAAACCATAATTTATGAATTATCATGAATAGTGGCGTGAACAGGAAATTTGTAATAAAATTCAGATTTTCTTAAGAGATGAATTAAATTGATGTTGGGAATCAAAAATAGAAATTATAAGATGGTAAAATTATGAGGAAATTTATTATGTATTATTAATTGAGGAAACCCTAATTGTGAGAATTTGGAGAATTTTCATAGGAGAAGAGGATTCAAGGAAATTAAAGGAGAATTTTTTATTGAACAAGTAATTGAGAGTAAATTGCTTTGAGATAAGTATGAACATTGCATATGTAATTTGCTTCTTTGAAATGAATTGTTCAAACCTTCCTAATGTTCACATATATGATTCATATATTATATGATATTGTATTATGCACCTATTAATTGAAATCCTTATGATGTTCTATTATTTGTTCTATGTGATTACAATATATGAATGTAAATGACTTGGTCATTCTTCCTTGGACCAAGTTCATATGAAACCCATTTGTTCACTTGACTGAATTCATATTATATGTTGATGGTCTTGTGACAAATATATTTCTTATGAGATTGTAACCGTATAACCCTATAGATAGAACGCTCTTCCTAATGAAAGTAAATTCATTGGTCCATTGTGCACTTTGGGAACTTAGCTGATAGGGTTTTTATCAGTGTTCAACCTAGAGGGGACCATAAGCTCTAGGCATATGCCTGGCCAAGCATGCATTTGTGATAAGGTAGCAAGGACTACCGATGCGCTCTGTTGTGATAGGTAGCAAGGCTATTGATGCACTCTGCAGTTCTACCATGTAATTTGATATTGCTATTCGATTGTGAGCACTTCAGTTCTTGTAAGCATAACCATATGATATTTTTCTTACCTATATTCTTTGGACTGACCTTTCCTTTGGATTGATATATTTCTTTTATATTGTATGTTCATATCTTATTGAGTTGAAGGCTCACTCCTCTTCTGTGGATTTCAGGTGATAGTGCAGCTTGAGAGGGAGCTAATATAGAATATCGAGCTTCTTGAATCATTTCTCTAAAAACTCTCTATTGTATTTTTTTTGATATATATATATATATATATATATATATATATATATATATATATATATTCATTAAACTGTATTATGGTACTATATGTATTGCGAGTATACTCTAGAGCTCCGTAGTTAGTTACTGAGGATGATAATATTTTGATGTCAAAGTTGTTATGATTGGGCTACCCTTGTTCCTTAGTGATGTGGAAAGTATCTTTTGATCGGTAATGAACAAGAGGAAATTCCTTAATGATAAACATATATATGTATGAATGGTGATTACATGAATATCAGAAATGAATGTTTTAATGATAATTATATATAATGTAAATATGAAATGTGCATGAGATCCAGGATATGAGGGTTCTACGGGTTTATGGTGGCCTTAAGCCTACCCTTGCCCTAGGACCGTCACACAATTGGAGTTGGCGTGTGACATCCCACTTCGCCATACTTACTCCGCATATTACCATTTTGCATGTCCACTTCGCATATGCCATCTCTCTCATGCCACCATGCCAATCTCTCCTCGCTTATTTTCACCTCGCATATGCCACATCGGCAATGCCTCTTCGCAATCTTTCCTCGCCTATTTTCTCTTCGTATATACCACCTCGACAATGCCTCTTCGCCAAACTCGCCTTGCCTATTTCCTTTTTGCATATGCCACCTCGGCAATACCTCTTCGCCAAACTCACCCTGCCTATTTCCTCTTCACATATGCCACCTCGACAATGCCTCTTCGCCAAACTCGCTTCGCCTATTTCCTCTTCGCATATGCCACCTCGGCAATTCCTCTTCGCCAAACTCGCCTTGCCTATTTCCTCTTCGCATATGCCACCTCGGCAATGCCTCTTTGCCAAACTCACCTTGCCTATTTCCTCTTCGCATATGCCACCTCGACAATGCCTCTTCGCCAAACTCGCCTCGCCTATTTCCTCTTCGCATATCTCTTTTTCGCCTATTTAGGCGAGTTGGAAATCTGTCTCGCCAGCCATCTTGCCATTTCGCACTGAAATGGCTCGCGAGCGAGATAAAGAGAGCCAAACGTCCTGATTCTTTTTCCCAGTTAACTTAGACACATAGATCCACAATTTCAAGTTTACCCCTCTAGCTCGATTAGCCTCTAGCCATTATTGAAATCGAGGAATCACCTCGCACTACTTATTCTGCCAAGCTGGAAATCTTCTTTGTCACTCCTCACTGAACTAACTCGCAATTGAGTTACAGACACCCAAATTCCTTAATTCTTTTTGTCACTTAAAGTAGACACTTAGATGTCCATCATAACTAGAAATTCAAATCAAAAGGAAATCAAAAAAATTTATGGTGAATTTCTAAATTCACCCAGACTTTACTGTCCAAAATCATCTGAACAGATCTGATTAATTTCTGTCTCAACTGATCTATACTTATCCAATTCCCCTGAAATTTTATAGTGAATAATATAACACATAAAAGAACATTTCTTATGTTTATACTTTTGGCTCATTCAGCCTCAAACATTCCTAGAAAAATAAACATTCTCAGATTTCCTACAAAAAATCGTGAACCAGATAGGTTCTGGTCGAGAAGGCATATCTTCTCACACACACAAAATTTCACAAAACCCTCTTACAAACCTAAAGATAAGATATAAATCTATAACTTTTATGTTTTACACTTTTTCAAATTATTCCTTTAAGATCATAAAATATGCCTCAAAATATACTTCCTGAATACAGATTCTGAATTTCTCAAAACATTAATTTATCCACAATTAATTCAACAACATAAAAAAAAATCTGACAGGTATTACAATTTTGCATTCCATATGATTTGTTAAAATTACCAAACCCAACTACACTAATGACTGAACCATTTATTGCTTTTATTCATTGAATTGTTATATGAATTGAACCTATTGATAATAGATTTTATTGTTGAAAATGAACCCCAATTGTGCATTGAACTTATATGATTTTTTTTTTTTTTTTTTTTTTTATATATGTGAACCAATTTTGCATCTTTTGCAATGCATTGACAAAGAAGCTCTTCCGATAGGGTAGGGATTAAAATAACATTGACATTATGTACAATAAAATCAGTGGACCCTAACTGAGAGGGGAGTTCTCAACCATATAGTCTGATCAACTGTATGAGTGGAAACATGCTACCATATTGTAATCTCTGCTTATTATTATTGTTACAGTGAACATGTGGCTCAAATTTTATGTCATGCAGTTGTACTGATGTGGCATTACAATGATCTTTGATATATCAACTAATGAAACTACTGATATACTAATTTATGTGACTTTTGTTATATTGATTAATGTGACCCCTGATATATTGGCTACCAAAAATTGCTATATTTTATTAATTCATAAATTTTCATTGTATACCAAACCTGCATGTATGATTGTATATCTATACTAACTGAGTTATATACTCACATTATAGTTATTAATATTTTTCAAGTGCAGAATTGTATGTAAGTGGTTCCAAGGCATTTCTTTTCTTCCATCTGGAACTATCACGATCAATGAAATTTCTTATTATTTTAAAGATAATTAAATACCCTAGTTGCTCCATGGTAAAATGTTAGAAAATGAGTATATAAAGAGACAATATAACTCTAATGAATTGATGAGGTTGATATCTTAGTATATTGACATGGGATGAATGATAATAATTCATTTTGGGGTGATAATTAAAGGCCAAAAAGTGATTAAAGACTAATATGGTATATCAAATGGAAATGATCTATGTGAATTTGATTAATTTACACTGAAATGAAAAATGTAATTGAATTAAGTTATTCAAAAATGTGAAACTTGTGAGTTGATTAGAGAAGTACTATAAATGTTAATGAATTATGAAGTTGAGGTTATAAAGGTGACAAATATTAGAAGTGTAATTTTTATGCAGGCTGTGTAATTTTTGAAAAAATGGATTTTAGGTTGGGAATAGTATGAAAAATGCAAAGGAAGCTATGGCGAAGTTTTCGTAAAATTAATAGGTACTATATGGAATTAAATTATCATTGAGTGGTTTTAAGCATTAATAATTGTAATTGCATTGTAAGTGGGTTCTACAGGTGGCTGGTGGTTTTAGACCTACCCGTGCCCTAGGACCATCATATCCTTGAAGTGGGGATGTGACACTAGGACATTAACTCTTCCTAATTAGGGTCCATAGTATTCATTGTGCACAATGCTGACGGTACTCACCCACTACCCCATCGGTAAGGTAACTCTGCCAAATCAACATATGGTAAGGTAAAAGGAATATTAATTAAGACAATTAATCAATAGAAATATATAAAAAACAATGTACTCATCACTGGACATATAGGTTTCATATTACTCAATCGGTGTCATCAATTAAACATATATAAGCAATGGAAGTTATGTTTGGTATAACAATTGATATGGTATTCAAGTAAGAGTTGGACACAAAAGTGATCAACCAATGTCAGTTGTGCTAGCGCAATTAGCTAGCCAACGTCACTGGCAATGATGGCATTGGCTTGGTAGGCCTATAAAAGATTCATTGTGGCATTTTGTCGAACACTTGGTATGTAATTTTTTAATAAAATTTTTGTAGGGTTTTGGTGGAATTTTAATAATGCCTAAATAACAAATAACAAGCTCACAATATAGATAATTTAATAAGCAATTTAAGTCCAACAAATAACTATATAAGATGGATCAAAATAGGCTTGACAAATCAAAGAAAATCAAGCAAAATTTCAAATGTATATGGCAAGTATGGTTCGGCCAAATATGAAATTTCACAAATGTAATACCCCAGACGGTGCCAATTAGATTACAATAAATTAGAGTATTGAAAAGTAGTGATTAGACAGTGACAAGAATTAAAAATGTGAAAAACAATTATAGAAACTAGAATATAACATAAGTAAATTTGAGGAATTAAGTAAATATGATAGAATAGACAGAATGATTAATGTTAGATAGGCACAAGTGAATGAAGTTAATGAAAATTTATCAAAACAACAGGAGAAAATGAGTAATCAAGTAATGAAAGTTAATGAAAAATTCAGTACGGAGATTAAAGACTTAACAATAAGCAACTGTAGAGAAAGTCATTGACTATTAAACAGAGTAAATGGGAATCAGTATTGGAGAATTAATAAAGGTTGCAAGTTAATTAGAAGTTAGTTAGAATGAAAAGAGGATGATAGTGCAAAGGATTAAGGTGTTTAGGGAGGAAAAGTGAATTTTCCAAATTAAAGGCATATGGGACCCACCAATTGTGTCTTCTTTTACATATGTTAAAAATCAAAATCCAAGCCTAATTTAGTCTATGTGTGAGCCGACCATGCTAAGATAAATGGCCAAAGATTCTATAGTTTTATGTTATAAATAAATGTAAGGAAAGCTTTACACTTGTCAAAAATTGATGGAAACAAAATTTTCATATTTATCTTTAACTTTCCACCTAGTATAGTATATTAATGAAGTAAAAATAAAATCAATCATATTTATAAGTTGTGGGATAGCCAAGTGTGAGGAGGAATAGTTAAAGTATTAATTTGGTTTTCACTTTGAAAGTTGAAGTGAACACTTGTCCATTTTACAAGTAAAATTATCTCAAGAATTCTAGAATTCTCTATATTTCTCTACAAAAATTCTATCAAGAATTTATTATATTAGTAATTTGATTTTTATTATATATATATATGTATAAGGATAAGAATAAAGGAGTTGAAAAAGAAAACCTACACAAAAATAATTGAAGTGGCCGAACCACACCTAGCAAAATTCCTAGGAAAATCTTCAACTTTTCTTCTTCAAAAGCCTTCCTTTAGATAATTTTGGTGGAATTACTCCATAGAAATCAATAGCTAAGATATTGTAAAAGAGAAAAGAGTGATTAAGAAGTGAAAATAGTGTAGAGAAAGGAAGATTAAAGATAAAAGAGAAGGAAGGATTTCAAGGTAACAAAGAAGAAAAGAGTTTTGATTAAGGTAAAATTTCTGTTTTCTTTAATAATTACTTGTTTAATGATATTTATTGATTATTTGGCTCTTGAATTTATAAGTCTGAATAATACATGAAGTTATATATGTTTATGAATGAGAAAATTTGGCTTTTTCTTGAAAGATATGTATTAAGAACAAGTAAGAAAAGTAGTAATAATTATATGTGAAATTTAGAAATCCAGACTCTAGTAGAAGTAGTAATTTGGGTCTGTTATTTTGTGACCTTAATGACTAAATTTTCTTAAGTGTAAAACATCAAAATTATATATAAATATGTTATATATGAGCTTGTAAAAGTAATTTGGAAAATTTGAAGTGAGGAAAGAAATATTAAGAGAAAACAAAGACTGACTCAAAATTAAGATTTTTAAAAAATGCTACTGTGTTTTTATTTTACAGAGGGTTAGAGGCTGAATTTGGTTAAATGTTCAACATGAAAAATGTTTATTATGTCTTATTTAGAGTATTATAAAAGGGTTTTGTTATTAGATTATTATTTTATAAGATGTAGCTAAAATAGTACAGACTGCCCAGATTAGAGTGCAGGGCAGCAAGATTGGCAGTGAGGTCAAGTTCAAACTATCACCAATTGCTGTGTAGAACTTGAATATGTCTAAATTTTGAGTATGTTAAAACATTAAATGTCTAGTTTAAGTAGTAAAAAAGAATCGAGGCAATTGGATATGTAAAGAATGAGTTATAGGCAAAAGAACACAGACTACCAAAATGAGGGAAAAATCAGTAGAAGTCTATGAGTTTAAACCCTAAGTTAAGGAACATAAGAATTATAAGTAAACTAAAGTTAAGAATAATATATGTGTGAGGCCTCACTCGAGTACCTCGTCTGGTCCACTTGGAATCAAAATACTCATAATGGGCTGATTTCTCATGATTGCGACGACATCACACCTTTATTATAAATTGATTTTTATTTTGAAAATGAACCGGAGAGTTGCCACCTTAAGTTATTTTTGTTCAGAAAATTTAAGGTCAAAACCCATTTCGTGACTCCAATCTTTATCCCAAAGGAAAAATGCACAAGACCTTCGAAACAAAAGAGGATTCGAGGGCTAGGTTTTCGATTAACACTTGGCTCTTATGCTTAACTTTGATTTAAATGATTTTTTATAAGCAATTTAAGAATGACATTTATACATGAATGGGTAAGTAAAGCAATAAAAGAATTAAAATAATCAAATAAATCATAAAGCAATAAGTAGATTAATTATTACAATCAAAACCCCAAAATAGAAGATATCAACTTTAGCCCTTATGTGTTCTAGGTTGATCACACATTCCTCAAATAAGTTAAAGTAGAAAAAGGAAAATAGTTTTTTTTATAGCTTTTGGATTTGATGCTTTTGAAATAAGCAGACCTACGTATCCTTTTGAATAGAAATCAAAATCCGCGTAGTTTGCTCTTCTTGCGGATTAGTATGATTTTAAACCCAATTTATCATATTTTGTTTGTTTGGTGCTTTACCAAATTGAAAAGAACAAGTTTGGGGGTTATAATTTTGGTCTTGGTCTTGGAGGAGGCGGCGGTCTGAGGGCCTTTCTGGAATGGAGTTCCACCTTGAGAAGTGATAGAGATGGTTGGATTGCCTCTTTGGAGTAGGTTTCCTCTTTATAGAGGGAATAATTAATTAATTATTAAATGTTTGGAGGAACCCCGTGCCTCAATTTTGTCATTCTTTAGCTAAAAAAAAAACTAAAGAAAATAAGAAAGCAGGTATAGGAGGGAGAAAAAAGTGAAATCAAATAGTGAAAGCTCAAACTAGGCAATTTTGGTGTCATTTGGAAGGCGGAGGAAGCTCTCTAATTATAATATAAGCTTAGGGGGGTCTCGTTTCATCATTTCTCGATGTGGAATTTGGTGAAAAAGGTGAAAAATATGGAGCTTCCATCGGGCAGAAGGGAAAGTGCCACTGGAGGGGATGGCGGCGCAGCCAAAAAGGGAGGGCGACACCAGGGGTTAAGATGGGTGACAAGCCATGGCAGTTAGAGAGGATGGTTATGCTACCACCCTCAAGGGAGGGCGGTGCTGCCCCTTGCCTAGGGCAGCACGGCCCCCTAGGGGTGGCGGCAGTACCATCCCTTGAGGGTGGCAGCTTAGGCCCATATCCTTTTCGGTGTTTTTTTAGTCCATCCGTGAATGAGTCGGGCTCCAGTTAGTGTTGTTCTGCTTGGCACAAGTTCGAGGGGTATAAAAAATCAGTATTCACAGCTGCCCCTTCACGGTTGTCCATTTCAAATGGCAAATGTGATGTTAGTGAACTAAGCTATTTCTGTCTGTTTGAAACAAAATAAGAGCTAAAAAGTGTACCTTGGGGGTACCTAGAGACATGTGAGTTTGATCTGGCCAGCTTCAGACCACTTTCAATTTTTCTACATTTTTCTGTTTCTGATGTTTTCTGTGTAATAGGAGCGTCCCAGGTCGGAATTGGGAAAATGATAGCTCGATGGATAAAGAAAAATCATACGGTCATGATAAAATTGACTGTACTTCATTCTAACTTGAAACAATCCGAAACCAGGTCTTTCCTTGTTTTCGGTTAAGGTAAAGACATGATTGTCATTTTGAAATTTCTCAAAATCTATAAATAATGGTGAGATCTTTCATTCTTCTCTCACTCGCATTTTCAACTATCTTCTTCTCTCTCTTACTTTCTTGCTCTAAAACTTTCTCTTTTTAGCTTTTCTCTATGGCTTCTTCTTCTGGTAGTGCTATCAGCGATCGGGGACATCATAGCTACGAGGCTCAGTGGGAGAATCCGGACCTAGCAAATCTGTTGCATGAACCTGAACAACACGTCTCTTGGGACGACAGGATTGAGGTATTCTTTTTTTTTTTCTTTTCTCTTTATTTTATAATAATAATAATAATAATAATAATAATAATAATAATAATAATAATAATAATAATAATATATTTTTTTTTGCATAAAGAATACCGTAATTAGGAACAGAGGTGCTAGGTCAAATTTAACCTACTTGGCTGATGCTCTATCAACCGAAACTCCAGTGAAGCCTCTACTAGAGCCCACTAGTTTTGTATCCTTTCTGAAAGTTAAGGTATCTCCTAAGAGCAATGTCATTTTGATTAAAACTCTGGCTGAGAGATGGTGGGATACTACCAATACTTTTCACTTTCCATGCGGGGAGCTAACAGTTACTCCGTTTGATCTGTCGATACCAACTGGCCTTTGTTTCAAAACTCAACACCTAGATTATTGCTCTAACTGGAGAACCACTTTTACTCTTGATGATTTGACCAGTCTCAAAGATTAAGATCCTCCTCGAGACCGCATATCAGTGTCCGGTACTTGGCTACAAGCTCACCTAAAGGAAATGGAACCCTTTACTGATGAGCGTTTTAATGTTGCAGTCGTGGCCAGGCTAACGATGCTAATTCTAGTAGGGTGCACCTTGGGTCATACCCGATGAGATACTGTTGATATGAACATACTACTGAGCCTAGTAGACATGACTTTGTTGGGAGAGTATGATTGGGCCAGTGACATTCTGAGCACCATTTACTGAGAGATTTCTGATTTATCTCAGGGAGCTTTCTTTTCTTATGGAGGGACTTACTTTATCTGAGAGGTACTCTTTGCACCTTGTCTTTCTAATTGACTTGACTTTTATGTTTGTCTTGCTGCTTTTTGCTTGCTTTGACTTTCTATTTGTCTTACTGCTCTCTGCTTGCTTTGACTTTCTGTTTGTCTTGCTTTTTTACTTACATTGACTTTCTGTTTGTCTTTAGGTATGGGCTTTTAAGTATTTTTCAACACTTGCCCCGACTCTTCATAGCCTCAGATTAGATGTATTTCCTATTGGTATCCGGTGGAACAAAGAATTCTGGGCTGGTTCAGACATACATTAAATTATGATAATTCAGGTATTTTTCAACAGCCTTGGCACTTTTTATGTACTTTCTAATTTTCTTCTGCACATGATTCATGCTTCTATTTACCATTATCATTCTATGTAGATTTAGCCGAAGCCGTACATTAACAAGTTACAACTAATGTCATCCCATCTGGATTGATGCACCACACTGGCTTGTTCCTGATTATTGCTTCGCTCTCCATACCACAAATTGTATTACTTAGGAGAGAGAGTTAGAGTTCAAACTATTAGGAGGTGGATAGTCCTTGCGCACCCATCGATTGATATGAGATGGGATATGGACATTCGGGCTCCAGACGAGGCTTATAACGGTCTTCCCATTCACCTGTATGTGGCTTCTCAGAATAACTATGTGATATTCTATACTACCCATTTGATGGGTCCCATTGGCGATCTATACAAATAATTGGAACATTCATCTAACATTGCCGGGCCTTCTATTGTTAGACCTGGTCCAGCACATAGTGTGCGTGCATTTATGGAGCCTGCCTCAGTTGGTCCCAGTATCGGTCCCGAGATCAGGATTAATCCAGCCAAGGTCCCTTTAGGCCCTAATAATTGGTTTACTGGGGAGATTTCTTACAATGATGTCACCGGTGTGATGCAGACATATCATGTCCCAGATGTGATCCATCCTTGGCCACTTGCTCTTCCCGATAATCTTGAGATGTGTTTATGTTTAATCTTTCAACTTTGCTTTTAGAAATGATCTTTAGTAAAGTATCTCTAACTCTGGCATCTTTTTTCTGCAGATTACCACTAAGTGGGCCCACCATACCTATAGAATGGGGCACAGGATGGAGCAGGCTTTAGTGGGTATGCTGACTCGCTTGGAGGTTCAAGCTGAGCGATATAGTCTGTCAAAAGACCCCCATAGGCACCGTTGGAGGGGCCAATAGCTTGTTTAGGCTCTATTTCTTCTTTCTGTTATTCAAACAATATTGTACGGATGATATTATGTATGTATGAACTGTGTATGCATGAATTTTATGACTTTCTATTATGTTTCCCCATGTAATGAATGCGAACTTATGCAAATCATGCAATGCTATGGAATGTTATCATATGTTTTTGTGGACTAAAAACCTAGACAAGGCTAAGAAGATGAATTTAGGCAGGTATGGGATTAATTCTGTCTTGACTTGGAGGGGAGTGAAAGTAGACTAGGATTGCCTTAAGGCCTGTCTTAGGTTTTGGGATCCCGTTGACCATGTGTTTCGGTTTGGAGCTAGCATGGAGGAAATATGCCCCACTTTCGAGGAATTTAGTGCTATCCTTAAAAACAATCCATATGCTACATTGGCCATTCCTGAATACCTAGTAAGGTATTTTCATTCTTTCAAGAGATTTCTAGGACTGAGTCATACGCTTGCTGACTTTATGGTAATGGAGGATTGAATCAACCTGACTGTAATTATGGCAGAGTTCTAGTACCAAGATGATCATGAGGATCAAGTTAGGTAGAAGCTTAGGATGACTGCCCTGATATTGTGTTTGACTATTGGATGCTTATTCTTCAGTTCACATAGCTGGGGAGATATCCGGATAGTGGAGCTGGTGTCTTAGATGGAGCGAGGTTCTACCATTGCCAGTCTAATCTTGGTAGAGACCTTGTAGAGATTAGATAGCAACTATAAAGTCGAGAGGCCTTGGTCTGTTAGCCCAGTCATACTTCAGGTAAGAATACTTTATTCTTCCTCTTTTCTTTCATCACTACTTAGGCTTCTTTTCTAACTCTTATTCCTTTTCAGGTTTGGCTTAAAGACCATCTTCGAGTGGTGGGCCCTCAAGACAGGATGCCTTATTCTGCTTCTCAGTATCGCATGCAAAGGACCTTAATCCGTTTCAACTCAGAAAAGGAATGGACTGCTTGGATTTTGGAGCTGGACCCTGAGAGTTTGCTCTGGCATTGTTCATGGTATGAGATCAGATAATTCATCACCATGAGCTATGGATACAAGATGGTCTACTTAATGGGCATGTCCATGATCAATTTTTATCAAGGGACCAGAATTCTGAGGCAGATGGGACAGCCTCAAGGTACTCCTCCTGATGGGATTGTATTTCCTACTTCTTTGATTACTGGTACAGTTTATCGGACTATAATGAATGGCTGGAGGAGATCCATGTGCTTCGTTCAACCAGCAGGCTTGATAGGTAAGCTAGAAGACTATGATGCTTGGTTTATCATTACTGTATGGCCTATTGAGAAGGTGAGAAGAGTTGTCTTGATAACGGAGCTGGAGGCAGACATGGCCATTGATGCTGAGACAAAAGAGGTAGTTACTGCACCAGAGGATGGAGATGGAGCAGAGACAGTAGTAGAACTAGAGGTGATTGCTGCTGACAATGGGGATCTCAATGACACGAGGGATGTCCATCCTAGGAGGATGAAAACCTAGACTTTTCTGGATTCCAGATCTTTTAGATTATGTTTAAACTCTCTTTATTTTTTTTTTTAATTTATGTTGAGACTTTGCTTTTGATTTTTTCATTTTAGAACTCTGGATTTTTGACAATAATTCCTTGAATGAAGTATAAAGACAGAATTTGAATTTTTGATTTGTTCCAAATTCGATTTTGATAAACGAGACAGGATAAAACATGACTTTGATTTTTTTTTTAAACAAAACAAGACTAGACTAATGGAATCCAATTCGAAACAAAGGCATTTTTATTATTATTTTTTTTTCAAAGCTCTTACTTTTGCCCAAGCTGCCCTTTTAGGTTTTCAACTCGACGAGATAGGAAAGGAAATAAGATAGAATAATGCAATTAGCTAGCACAAAATGATATTTTTATTATAATTTGGACTGCACCCAAAGAAGGCTGCCTATATATCTTCATAATATTATGATTACTTGTCTTATTGCATTAGTTTTTTATTATTTAAATTTTTTTTAGGAGAATCAGGTCCACGTAGTTTTTGTTCATATAATGCATCATAAGACAGAAACTACATAAAATATCTCTTTAACTGATCAAGATTACAAGGATTCAAAAATTCATTCCAGTATAAATTCATGAGTATGGCGTCCCCGTTGGACATAATCTTCTTAAGCGTATATGATCCGGCCCAATTAGGTCTAAACTTTCCTCTTGGATTATAAATAGGAGCTTTGATTTCTTTCAACACCATATTGCCTTCTTCCAATCGTCTGTCAGTTATTCTCTTGTTGAAATGTCGGGCTAGCCTCTGCTGATACCCCTGAATCTGATAAAGCTTATCCATCATTTTTCCATCAATAGCATTCAACTGGTTATGATATCCTTTAATCCATTCTATTTCACTAAGTTGATTCTCCTACATAACCCTTGCTGAGCGAATTTGCAACTAAATTGGAAGTACCGCCTCCATCCTATATACTAGAGAATAAGGAGTTGCCCTAGTCGGCATGCGAATGGAAGTCCAATACCCCCATAATGTAAATGGAAGGCGCTCATGCCAACTTTTGTGATTGGTAATCATCTTTTGAAGAATGGTCTTGATGGTCTTGTTTGCTGCTTCGATTGCCCCATTGGTTTGAGGACGATAAGGGAAAGACCGACGATGTTGGATCTTTTCCCTTTTAAGCAAGCTTATTACTTCCTTCTGAAAGTGAGATCCATTATTGGTAATGATCTCAAAAAGCAATCCAAATCTATAAATGATGTTAGTTTGAATAAAGTGTGCTACCTTTTTAGAATTCAAAACTTTATAAGAGGCTACTTCTACCCATTTTGTGAAGTAATCTATTTCCACCAAAATATATTCATGCCCATTCGAGGATTTCGGACTAATGCGCCCTATAACATCACTGCCCCATGAAGCGAAAGGTCAAGGAGTTGTAATTGGGTGTAATGGGACCGGAGGTTGCTTCAAAATCTTTGTAAATATCTGACACTTGTGACATTTCTGTACAAATTTGGCACAATCCATATTCATCGTAAACCAAAAATACCCTAGATTTGTGATTTTTCTAGCTAATGCTAAACCATCTTCACCACTATGTACACATTCCATAATTTACTGAGCTTCCTTTTCTATCACACATCTAAAGAGAATGTTGTCCCAAGCCCTCCTATATAGGACATTGCCAATCAGTATGAAATTACTAGCCAGTTGCCTTATTATCCTTCGATCGCCCCTTCTGGATATTGCTCATTTTTTTTAGGAAATTGAATATATCCCAATACCACGGCTTACCATTGGCTAATTAAATTTGCATATATATTGTATCATAACTCGTCTGTCTTCGTACTTCAATAACCACAGGATGAACAATTTCATTTCCCATCATGTCTATCATGGAAGCTAGGGTAGCCAGAGTGTCAATAATCTGATTCTTAGCTCGAGGTAGGTAATGGAAAGATAGTTCATGGAAATTTTCTGCTAGGTCAGTCACGTGTTGATGGTAAGGAACCAAACGCTCTTCCTTTATCTTCCATTTACCAAGGGCTTGTGAAACGATCAAATTAGAGTCGCCATAGACCTCCAGATAATCAATCATCATGTTAGCAATAACCTCTAAACCACATATGCAAGCCTCATAATCAGCTTCATTATTCGTCACCTCAAAGGCTAACTTAATAACCATGGGTAAATGATACCCATTTGGTGTGACTAATACTATTCCAGCACCATAACCCCTTATAATTAGCTGCTTCATCAAAATACAACTATCATACTTCCGACTCTATCTTCAAGGTGTTCTCATCCGGGAACTCAAGCTCAAAGGGTTCATCATCAATTGGGGTAGCAACCAATTGTTTGGCTATTACACTCCTTTTGATAGCCTTCCTTGGAATATATTTTAGATCGAAGGCTGCTAAAACTGCCAACCATCGTGCCATTTTGCTATCAAGAACTAATCTCTCCATAAGGAATTTCAAGGGGCTCTTGTCAGTGAGAACATATGTAGTGTATGAACCCAAATAATGTTGTATCTTATGGCATACCCAAACCAAAGCGAGGCACAATTGCTCAATTTGGTTATACTTGAGTTCATGAGCAAGCATGCGTTTACTCAGGTAGTAAACCACATTCTTTTTATGTGAGTCTATGGCATTTTAGGTGAGCATTGCCCTCATAGCTTTCTTAGTCACAGAAAGGTATAACAATAAAGATTTTCCTAGCCTAGGTGGTTGCAAAACAGGAGGTTCGAGCAAATACTACTTGATTCTTTCAAAGGCTTGATAGCATTCATCATTCAACTCCTTAGGAACTCCTTTCCTTAACAACTTGAAGATAGGTCTATAAACATTAGCTAGTTGGGAAATAAACTGATTAATGTACTGTAAGCGCCCCAAAAATCCTCTAATCTCTTTTTTTATCTTAGGAGCCGGCATCTCCAAAATGGCCTTTGACTTGGTTGGGTCTACTTCTATCCCTTTCTTTCTAATCATGTATCCTAAGAATACTCCTGAATGTGCACCAAAAACACATTTGGCGAGATTCAACTTTAGATTGTACTATTTTAATCTAAGGGAGAAACGCCTTAATGTATTTATATGACCCTCTGTCATTTCAAACTTGATACCCATGTCATCGACATACACTTCTACATCCTTGTGGATCATGTCATGAAAGATAGTTGTAGCCATTCTCTAATATGTTGCCCTCGTATTCTTTAAACCGAAAGGCATGACCTTGTAGCAATAGGTGCCCATTCAGTAATAAAAGTTGTATTTTCCTTGTCAGAAGGATAAACTTGTATTTGATTATAACCCACATATAAATCAGTCAAGGAGACTATTTCAGATCCAGCCATGCATTCAACCAATAAGTATATATGAGGTAAAGGAAAATCATCTTTTGGACAAGCTTTATTCAGATCTCCATAATCCACACACATCCTTACCTTCCCATCTTTTTTGGGCATCAGCACTATGTTGGCTAACCATGAAGGATAAGTAATGGGCTCAATAAAACCATTCTTCAACAACTTGGCAACTTCCTCTTTGATCTTTAAGGACCATTCTGCCTTTAACCTCCGTAGTTTCTGCTTTACAGGCTTCACATTTTCATAGGTTGAAATCTTATAGAATGTTATGCTTGGTTCGATACCCGTCATGTCTTCAGGTTCCCAAGTGAAGCAATCTAAAAATTCTTAAACTGCTTTGACTAAAGAAGTCTTATCATAAAATGATGATGTAATAAATGTGATTTTCAATTTATAATTAGTGAAAATCTTTATTAATTCCTTGCTTTGTTTCTTTTTTTATTTCATTTATTTCTTTTTCTTTTGATGACTCATTTAAATTGGATTCATGGAGAAAGGAAGGTATGGGGATATAAGAGGAAAACTCAAAACTTTTGTTGCTAATAAAGGTTCCATCCTTATGGATTACATCAAAATTGAAAGAAGAATTAGGAAGATCCTTCACAGACTCTAAAAAAGAAAGAGAAGACAAAGACTTTGTATCTGATTTTGACTCGGGCTCGGACTTGACTTGGAAAAGGGACACTTTATCAAAGCTAGGAACCTTCTCAATATGCCAGTTGTTGGATGCAATCAAAGTTGATGCATGAGCTTGGTAGGGTCTGATTCTGCCTTACTTCCAATTGTGAGGACTTGCTCAATGAGAGTAGCCTCCATATTCTCCTCTATGAAGTCATTAAGGTCCAGGACACAACAAAACTCATCAATTGATCAGATCAAAGAGATTGGATCAATTTCTATGTTGGAGTGTTGGAAATTGATATTGGCTTGATGGTTTGGGAGTGGGTTTGTAGTGATGTTGGGTCTTGTTTTTGGTGGAATAATATCACCACTATCTACCAAGTCTTGGATCTTATACCTTAAGGTTTTGCACATGTCTATTTTGTGCCCCGTGCCTTGGTGATATTCACAGTACTCATTTACATTCCAGCTTTTAGGCAAAGGATTTGGAGGTGCCCTAGGCTCTAAAGGTTTGAATAAATTCGACTCCAAGGCCTTCTTGTATACCATGATCAAAGGCATGCCCAAATTAGTAAAAGTTCTTCTTTCTAACCTCATAGGTTGATGGTTAAAGATGGCAAACACTTCCCCACTTTTCTGATTGGAGGTAGTGTTATAGCTATAGTTGGTATTCTTTATGTACCTTGAGTTTGAGCTTGAAGTTCTTGACTCATGTTTGATTTGTCCACTTTGGATTAAATCCTCTACCTTCGATGTGGTGGCAATGAGGGCTTTGAAGTCGGGCGAGTATTGATTCTAGATATGGATTTGATAACCCGGGAGGAGGTTTTTGACAATGATGTCAATCTGCTCTTGCTCAGTGGGCCTATTCATCATTTAGGTTGCCTTCGCCTTCCATCTAGTAAGGAAAGTAAAGAAAGACTCCTTATATTGTTACTTAGTTGTCTCTAAATCCCTCCTAGTAATATCCACTTCAACATTATAATGATATTGCTTGACAAAGGCATTGCATATATCATCCCAGGTTTTCTTGAAGTTGGTGTCCAAATCGACGAACCACCTCATGACAGCACCGTGAGTGATTATTGGAACAATTGAGCAAGGAGCTCATTGTCCACCCCTAAAGGATTCATAGCCCCCATATACACCTTTAAATGGGTCTTAGGGCAAGTGGTACCATCAAACTTGTCCATACTAGGCATTTTGAATTTTGGAGGGACCCTAACATTCGGAAAGAGGGTAAGAGTATCAACATCAATTAGGTCTTCATGCTTTTTGATGCTCTTGAGGAGTCTTTCCTTAGCTTCAAATTTCTCCATTAGCTTTTTGGTGTTGGTCGGGTCTGAATTCTCTCCTCCACAAAAAAGATTTGGTTAGGAGGAAGGAGTAGTGTGACCTGTCCGGTTGATAACTGGTGGAGGAATAGTAACTTCAAGAGCCTTCCCATTATTTATTAGATCAATGATAGGATTTTGAGGAGCAGAGGAAGACACATTCTGGGCATTGGCTTGATAAGTGCCCATTCCTTGGTTCATCATCATTTTCACTTCATTAAGGATAGACTGGCGTTGTGCATCAAGGGCATTGTTAAGGTGTCCCTATTGGACTTCTAAGGCAGTATTAAATTTGTCCTCTTACTTCTTGAGTAAGGTGGACAAAAGTATTGTGATAGCATCCATGTCAGGTGTTTGGTTCTCCATTGGTACCTTTAAAAGAGAAACACTTGAGTCAGGTCACTGTGGTCCAAACAAGGCCTATGGTAGAAAAAGATTCCATTATGTTCAAGGCTTTAGGGTTCAAGACTTTGGGCTTTGATGAGTTTAAATCTTTTGCATCGACTATTAACTCTTTGGTTCTTAGTCCACAGATCATGTATGCATGGTTATGCATGTATGTATGCATATGTATGAGAAAATTATTTCATGAGCATATGTTCAAAAATTCCCTTTATTATAGATCATGGAACCTAGAGTCTGGATCTAAGTTCATTACATGAAATAGGTTTGGGTGGTTTAGATATTAGGTACCTATCACACTAGAGCAGTGATATACCTAACCGCATATGAAACAAAGAGTTTCACGTGGATCCAATAGTATGACTACTCGTTACACTTCAAAAAGATTGAAGATTTGTCACAGGTTGGATACTTTTACAATCTCCCAACATACCCAAAGAGAGTTGTCAGATCAATTCTACTCGCAATCCAAAGGCTTAACATTGTAACTGGTTGTTATGTATTGATATATGAAAATCACAGTTAAACTAAAAGCCAAGTAAAAAGTTTTAACCAATTGATAGCCCACTCATTCTTTTTCTTTTAGAAAAATAGTTTGTCTCTAGTGGAGTCACCAACTGTGAGGTCTCGCTCGAGCACCTCGTCCGTTCTGCTTGGAATCAAAATGCTCATTATGGGCTGATTTCTCACGATTGCAACAACATCACGTCTTTATTGTAAATTGATTTTTATTTTGAAAATGAATCGGGGAGTCGCCATCTTAAATTATTTTTGTTGAAAAAATTTAAGGTAAAAACCCATTTCGTGACTCTAATCTTTATCCCAAAAGAAAAATACACAAGACCTTTGAAACTAAAGAGGATTCGAGGGGCTAGGTTTTCGGTTAATACTTGGCTCTTATGCTTAACTTTAATTTAAATGATCTTTTATGAGCAATTTAAGAATGACATTTATACATGAATGGGTAAGTAAAACAATAAAACAGTTAAAATAATTAAATAAATCATAAAGCAATAAGTAGATTAATTATACAATCAAAACCCTAAAATAGAGGATATCAACTCTAGCCCTTATGGGTTCTAGGTTGATCACACATTCCTCTAATAAGTTGAAGTAGAAAAGGGAAAATAGTTTTTCATAGCTTTTGGATTTGATACTTTTGAAATAAGTAGGCCTACGTATCCTTTTGAATAGGAATCAAAATTCCTATAGTTTTCCCTTCTTGCGAAGGGATTGGTATGATTTTAAACACAATTTATCATATTTTGTTTGTTTGGTGCTTTACCAAATTGAAAATAATAAGTTTGGGGGTTATACCTTTGGTCTTGGTCTTGGAAAATGCGATGGTCTGAGGGCCTTTCTAGAATGTCCTTAAGTAGTGTTAGAGACGATCTGATTGCCTCTTTGGAGCAGGATTCCTCTTTGTAGAGGGAAGAATTATTTAAGTATTAAATGTTTGAAGGAACCACGTGCCTCAATTTTGTCTTTCTTTAGCTTAAAGAGAACTAAATAAAATAAGAAAGCAGATATAGGAGGGAGAAAATAGTAAAATCAAATAGTGAAAGCTCAAACTAGGTGATTTCGGTGTCATTTGGAAGGTGGAGGAAGCTCTCTATTTATAATAAAAGCCTGGGGGAGGGGGTCTTGTTTCATCATTTCATGATGTGGGATTTGGTGAAAAAGGTGCAAAGTACAGAGCTGCCACCGAGCAGAAGGGAAAGTGCCATCGGAGGGGGGTGGCGGCACCGCCAAAGAGGGAGGGTGGTACCAAGTATTAAGGTGGGAGGCAGGCAATGGGCATAGAGGATGGCTATGCTTCTGCCCTCAGGGTAGGGCGGTGCCACCCCTTTCCTAGGGCAGCACTGCCCCCTAGGAGTGGCGGCAATATCATCCCTTAAGGGTGGTTGCCTAGGTCCAGAGCCTTTCAGGTGTTTTTTGAGTCCGTCCGTGAATGGGCCGAGCTTCTGTTAGTACCATTCAGCTTGGCACAAGTCCGAGAGGTGTAAAAAAATTAGTGTTCACAATATGATACATAAATGGATATGGATTTTAATATTAATAAATATGTAGCTTTGAATACTGAAGATGATGTAAGTGGAGGATCAAAGTAAAGAAGCAAAGTGAATACGTAAAGTATTTTAGCAAGGTGAGTTATGTATACATCATTATGCATATCCATAACTTGATTTGTTGAATGAATGAGCATATTTCTTTCTTGACCAAATGCCACCTTGTTATTGTTATTGATCATTCTTTAATTTTCTTCAAAGATTAAAATGATCCATTTCTAATGATTGTTATTGGAATTGCAATGCTTATTGTATTTGTTCATATTGAGAACTTGAATTATGTCACTGAGCCTTAATTGCTTTTACACTATAATATCTTTATTGTTATTGCACACCAAATATTCAATCATGTGTCTTAATTTATATTGTTGAATAACCACCCAGTTACCGAAAATCGAACCGATATATATTCAATGAATTATACTGTTATCGATTGATGAATTAGCCATGTTTACCAATTGATTGTTCACTACACCTAAATGATTGCAATGAATACTTGAATTGTTACCAAAATTTATCGTCTATATGGATCTGACAGAGCTATCGCACTGATAGGGTAGTGGGTAAATATTGTCAGTATTGTGCTCAATGGATTCTTTATACTATTTACCTTAACTAGAAAGGGATTTGTCCTAGTTGTGAGGTCTGGCCAGCCTTATGTAATTCACTCATACTGATATACTGTTACTGGCCCTATATCTATCACTTTCACATATTGATATGATACCATACTGATATGATACTTACCGACCATTGATTGACACTATTTTCTATTGAAACTATATCCCTATTTCATTGTTATTTGTCACTATTATTATAGTTATCCATTCCTTATGCCTAAAAGAATTTGGTGTGCAAATCACTATCCTTTCCATGTGCACATTTTGATATACTGATATCTATTCATAGCATTCATTGTTACTTAATCTTCATTGATTGACCTTATTATTATTTACATGATCCTCATGAATAATGATGTATACATACTCACTGAGTATAATTATACTCACTCATGGTTTTTAAATATTTTACAAGAAAGAAGTATTAAGAGCTAGTTCCCAAGTCTTTTTCTTTCCTTCGCACTTGGGATGTCTGAAGACTCCAATGTAATTTTCATTTTATAGAGTCAATCTGTATATACTCTAAAGCTCCATGGGGTATGCTTTAGGAAATAGGTAGTCTTGTTTAACTTATGAAGTTATATATATTAACTGTTACTGAAACTAGAATGATATCTAATGGCATAATTAATGGTACTGATACTGAAAATGACAAAGACAACATTATTGATATTGTTACTGATAAATGTTAAAATGTAATTGTGGCTTGGTATGTATGCATAGAAGTATTTTATATGACTGTATTATGATTGTGAAGCTAAGCGTATAAGGATGGTGAATTATTGGGAGTGTAAATTTTTTATGCAGGCTGTGTAATTTTTGAAAGACCCGATTTTTGGTTGGAAATTGTATGAAAAATACAGAGGAAACTTTGTCGAAATTTCTTTAAGAATAATATCTGATAAATGGAATTTGAGTATAAATGAATAGGTTTAGTGTGTAAATGATTGATAATTGAATTGTTAGCAGGTTATACGGGTTTTCGATAACCTTAAGTTTACTCGTGCCTTAAGACTGTTGCGTTCCAAAAGTGGGATATGACAATAAATAGTTTCCATAATTCATTTTATCACTTTAAACATGTAAAGGAGATAAAATTGGCAATCATGTTCTTCCTTTGATTCTGCAACAAAACTATCACCAATTTAACTTCTAATGGATACAATTAACATAATCTAACTTAATTATAGATTGTTTGGTTCTTTACATAATATAATTAGGGTTTGAAATTGGGATTTTCCATCAAATTGAACAAATTGATATAATAAATTGCTAATTTTACCTAATTAACATCTAAAACATCAAATTAACTTTAAAGAATGAAGAAAACTCCAAGTTACCTCAAGTTGAGTGTGTGGTCAAAATCCCTATGTTAATGATTCTTGAATTTCCTTTGATTCTTTTTGGTGAAAATTGGATGAAACTAGGTTAAACAAGATTGGAAATCAAGTTTTCTATGGTTTTTCTTTGAAAACTTGAATGAATAATGGATGGATAATTGATTAGGTAGTTCAGCCAAGCTTGAGAGAAGATGAAGATGGAGAAAATGGATGATAAAATGGCTAAGTATTGGTATTTATAGGTGGAATTTTTAAAAATTAGGTTTTTTACCCCAAAACTTTTTATTATTTATACTTTTGACTCTAAAGTTTTCTGTAACTAATTTTGTAAATTCTATTCAATTTCAGATATCATAGTGGGGCGTGAATAAGCTTATTTTTAGTTGAAGTTTAATGTTATATTGTTTTTGAAAAAAATTTGGGTTTTAGACAAGAGGTTTCCCAAAATATCTCTAAAGTTTCACTTATTTACGATTTTGTCATTCTATTGATTTTTCATCATTTGTAATACTTTTTCATACTCTCTTTATATCAATAAATATCATTATTTTTGATCTCTAATTATCCATGTGTCTGATAAAAATAACTTTAAATTTGACACTGTACTAATTTCTTAGACTGTATAATTATTTTCGGTGTTATTAGTTTGATACTTAAGAAAACTGCCTAATAATTGAATTAAAACTCAAGGGTATTATATTTTACGATTTTTCCTTATAAGCCCTTAAAGAAATTATTGAGTCTATTAAATCCATGAATTTTATTCACTTGGGACAAAAAGGCCCAAACGCCAATGCAGTTAATATTTCTGTTAGATTTTTTATTTGAAAATTACATTTTAATCTCTCTCTTTAATATTTTTTGTCAATTTTATTAGTAAAAATTACTTTTTAATATCTTTTTTTTTCTTTTAATCGTTTAAGCATCTGAGTTATATATAATTATTTTTTAAAAACACTACCTCTACATTTATAAATAAATAAATCTATATTAATATTAAAATTAAATTAATTAATAAAATAAATATGTTCTGCATTTTATTGACTAAATTTTATTTTTTTGTTTTATACGATAAATTTTTTAATAATTAATTTTCTTTTATAAATTATTTTGTAACTAAAAACTAAAATATTTAATAAATATAAATTAATAACACACCAACTAATAAATATAACATTAAAATACAATCAAAGAATTTAGACTATAATTTGAAAATTGACAAAAATATATAATTTTTCATAGTGTTATCAATTATTATTTTATTCACTCAAACTTTGATATTAAAAATCAATTAGAAATGAATTTTATTAAAATTATATACTCAAAACCTCTAAATATTATAAAACTCATTAGTTAGATTAAAAAATTTAATAAAATCTATCAAATTCAGCAAAAAATAATATGGATAAAATTACCGAAAAATAATGTACTTCCTCTATATTCATAAATAAATAAATAAATATTAATACGAAAATTAATTTAATTAATAAAATAAATATGTTATGTATTTTATTAGCTAAAAATTATTTTTTTTTATATGATAATTTTTCAATAATTAATTTTTTTTATAAATTATTTTATTAACTGAAAAATAAACATATTTAATAAATATAAATTTTTCACTCTTAAAATATTATCACTTTATCACTAAATCAAGATACTAATTATATTTTTTTCAATTTAGTTTATCATACTTATCATTTTTATGTATTTATATTTTATATGTGTAAATTTTAAATTATCACAACTCAAATTCGAAATTATGATTAGTGTGTTATTAGACTGAAATTCAATCATACAAGTCTAACTATAACATTATCAAATGATCAGATAATAACTTATAAGGCTCTAATTAAAATAAAATTTTATTTATTCTCCAACACTTAAAATTCAATAAATATATTTAAAAAAATATGAAAATATAATTATTAAATTAGATAATAAATAATAAATTTATTAAATCTAAACAATTAATAAATAATTCAGTAAATATATCAAACTCGGATTCAATATTTTCTAAAGTTAATGATTGAATAAAAAATTATTTTTTTCCTTCTCCAAATGGCGGCTCCCATTCTAAATATAATATATAGAAATATAACCTAAACGAAAGCTAACCCTAATAGCCATTTATTATTATTATTATATATATACTCTAAATAATGATTATTTGAAGGTTTAAATAATATCTTTTTAAACTAAATTTTACTGTATAATTGGATATGTCATTTGTATTCTATAACTATTTTAGAATTTTTAGAGAAGATTAAGATAGGTTTATATGAATTTTTAATTATGTGGTTAGTATTTGATGAATTTTTGGATTATTGCATTTGAGTTTTTTTTTTTATGAAGTTCAAATTGGGAGTTTTTTTTCATGTTCCACTTCTGGGACGTGACGGTTCTAGGACACGGGTAAATTTAATATCACCAAATATTCGTAAAACCCATTAACATGTCAATTTCAATTAATCATTTATCAATTTTCATAACCTGTATAGCGAATTTTATTTCCATTTTTTTCTCTTTTCCATCCTATACCTTTGATCTTCATAATTCAATGATACATACATTATATTTCTATATCGCTTACTTCAATTCCTTTTCCATTTCATTTGTATTACATTCCATTCAATATCTCATTCCCAATCATACATACTTTGTTTCAACCATAATCACATAGTACTTATCTTATTAACCATGCGCTTCTATCATTTCGCTTATTTCTAAATCTTATTATGCTTATAACATGTTAATCAGTTTGATTATATATATAGTACCCTATGCATTATTTACTTATCTATAAGCAGTACAATGGAGCTCTAAAGAGTTTACCTTTTGACTTCACAAGATATAACAATTATCATAGACTCTTCGATATCCCAAGTCAGAGGAAGAAGTGACTTGGAATACAGCTTCTACTATCTGTTCCTGTAAAATAATAAATAACTATGATGTGAGTATAACAATACTTAGTGAGCTAATTATATATCATTAAACATATACATTAAATGGGTTGCAATGGAGGAACAAATGGAAGGGTTATCAAAATAGGAAGGTAACAATGATTAATGAGAATAAATAAAAGGGTTATCAATATTTTCATAGGAGGACAATTTGTACATCAAATGCCATGGGTGAAAGAAATGGACAATAATAAAATATTATCACTGAACAAGAATTAGGTGGGTAGCAATGAAAGAGTTAAACAACAGGATTATCAAGTTAAGTAAATAACAATGAATAAGAATAACAGGTAAAAGGGGTGTCAATGTTATATTTTAAAAATCAACACTTTGCACACCAAATGCCATGGGTAAAAGAAATGGGTATTAATAATGAATAATATTGAGTGGTCAAGTTCCTGGTATCATGTTCACATGTAAAAGTAATAGATATCGAAGAATGCTGTCATTGAACAATTTGACAACAGTAAAACATATATATGTAGAACACATATATATATGTAAGGATGTAGAAATGACAGATAAAGGGCCATGTAACAGTGTATTAGTATAACAGTATTAGTAGATTACATAAGGCGGGCCAAACCTTATGGCTAGGATAAGTCCATTCCTAGCTAGGGTAAACAGTATAAAAAGTCCATTGTGCACAATGCTAATGGTATTTACCAACTACCCCGTTAGTACAGTAGCTCTGTCAAGTCCATATAGGCGATAAGTCAATGGCCTTTAATATCAGTTCATTAGCAGTATCCAATAATCATTGGTAATAGTACAATATAATACACTTTCAGTGGTTGCTCATTGATTAGTCAAGGACACTATAGTTCGGTGAACATGGTATCGATTCCATAAATAATACAATAATGAACAGGATATTAAAAAATTAATCAGGTGCAACGGTAGTTATTTAAAAACATTCAATATTGCTTCTAGTCAACATTTGGTGTGCATTACTTTAGGGCTTATAGAACAAATTCAAGAAGGCTCGATTTCACAAAGCAAATACTCAATGGAAATAATTCAATAGGCAATTCAATTTCAATTGCAAATCAATGAAAGTAGATCAATTTAGGTTCATATATTTGGAGAACAATTATGGTCAATGATCAAGAAAGCATTGGGTCAAATGAAGATCAATCACGTATGATTACAATATATCATATTAAAACAATGAACATGAGTAAATGATATATAAGTAACTCACCTCATTTAGTAATTTTAACTATTCACTATACTTCTTTCTTCTTTTCCTTTACTTAGAACCCATACTTATATCATCTCCATCATTTGAACCTATATATCAATTAAACATAAGATCAAGACTTATTCACATACCTTAGGTTAATCTTAACTTTAGTTTTATTAAATTTCTCATATTTCTTAAACCTAGGGTTATATCTTATAAGTCTTTATTCAATTTTCTCATCTTGGTAGTTTAGACCATTCTGCATATAACTCATGTTATACTTGTCCAATTGCTATGATAATTTTTTTTATACTTAAACTGGACATATAAGACTACAATATATTCAAATTTTAGGTCAATCTAATTATTATATCATTCTCAATAATTCGTCAAGTTATACCTACTATCCTGAGGTTCATATCCGAGCATACTCCATTTCTGTGCCTATAAATCAACCCGTGTTCATTAAAATAATTTTTTTTTTATAGAAACATATATCACATATAAAGAAATATTTTTGATATTTAACACTTTTCTAATTAAAGACTCTACTGTCCTCATATCAACAAATCACTGTACCCCTTTCCTATTTACCTGTTAATCTGGATAGATATTGCTTATAGCTCAATATCTCTTAAACCATATATCCAATCCTAAAATACTTTTATTAATACTATATAAGATATAATGAACACTTTTCCTGTTGAATACTTCTAATTTTGTCTCTAATATTCTGAAAAATTAAAACATATTAGCCTTTTTATTGATTCTTTCATCCGAGTTAGTCTCAGTCTTTAATTAATATCTCCTTATTTACTTTGAATTTCATAAATTCCTTTATAGAAATATACATGTCACACCCCAACTCCAGTGGTGCAACGGTCCTAGGGCAAGGGTAGGCTTAAGGCCACCATAAACCCGTAGAAATCACAAATCACGAATCTCATATACTATTCTATCAAATTCAACATCATATATTTTCATACAATGATTATTTCCATATATATAATTTAACATCAATTATATCTTTTCCATGATCATTTCATATTTTCCTTTTGTTCCTTAATGATCAAAAGAGACCTCTCACATCACTGAGGAACAAGAGTATCCAAAAGATAACATTCATACACCAAAATATTCTAGTACCCTCGAAAGACTAAGTAGGGAGCTCTAGAGTTTACTCCAATACATACTGTATCATAATACCATAAATAAATATACAAAATATCTCAAAAGAATAATTATAATAAAGCTTCTTGGAGTAAATAAGTCAAGAAGCCCAATCTTCTCTATTAACCCCCTCATGAGCTAAGCTATCACCTGAAATTCACAGAAGAGGAGTGAGCCTTCAACTCAGTAAGATATGAATATTATACAATAAGAACTGAATATCGAATCATGGTCATGAACAAATAATTATACATATAGGCATGAAAGAGATCATGAGCTTTTACTTAAAAGAAAGGCGGTTCTTGTAATAAATTGGCTATATCAAATCATGGTTTATATTTAAAACATAGAATGCCCACAAAGAATGGCATTATCAAATCTCATCTGGAAGAACTGATCTCATATCATACCATACGTATCGGTAGCCTTGCTATCTTAACGTGTACACATGCTTGGCCAGGCATGCGCCTAGAGCTCCTGGCCCCCTCTAGGTGGAACATTGATAAAAACCCTATCGGCTGGGCTCCCAAAGTGCACAATGGACCAATGAATTTACTCTCATTGGGAAGAGCATTCTCTCCATGGGTCATCGGTTTCAATCTCATAGGAAGTATATTGGTCGCAAGACCATCATCAACTAACATCATTCAAATCGGGTTCACAAGCAAGAAACATATAGACTTGATCCAAGAATATTGATCAAGTCATTCGCATTGTTCAAGTACATAAATATATATATAATAGGATAATCAAATGTAAGAATACTTTGGTCATTTTAATTTGAAAGAAAAATAATTAAATAAAATGTTCATACTTACCTCTTACACAAATTTCTCTTAATTTTCCTCAGAAATTTGCCCACTTAAAATCCCTCAATCAAATTCGAATTTCTCTTTCTAAGAAATGTCCCAAATATACAAAAATTAGGGTTTCTACAAACCAAAAATATTCAACATGATTTCCCATTAATTAATTATCTTAGAGTCTTTATTCTTAATTTCCAACAATAATTTCATTTATTTCTTAAAGAAAAACTGCATTTAATTTGCATTAAATTTTCAGAGTTACTGTTCATGGCAGTCTCAACCTCCAGATTTCTCCCACATTAATTACCATTAATAGCTTCAGATAACTAGCAATAAATTCCATATACCCAGAATTAATTATCCTAACCCACAGACTTGAATAAATCTAAAGAAAATAACTTAGGAAGAAAATTTACCTTATTTCCTTCAAACTGAGATTTTTGTAAAAACTACTCAAATTTGATGATTCTGTCTTAATATAGACTAATCTAGAAGTCTATTGCATTAATCTGAGTATTAATGCCTTAGAATATAAAATGGAACAAATTGAAGAAAAAGACTGAATTTAACAAAAGAAGAAGAAGAGAAAAATCATGAAAAAATTGCTACTGGGGTTGCTGGGTTTAAATAGACACTGCCCTAAAAATACGCTAGCCAACTCGCCTCGCCAGACCTGCCTCGGCAAAGCTACCTCGCCTAACCAGCTCGCCAAACCCACTTCGTATTTCCCAGCTCGCACTTCCAGCTTGCCAAACTTGATCCTGCAATGCTTCCTCTCACATTCCAGTTTGCATATGTTACCTCGTGTATGCTGCCTCGCCTGACTCTCCTCAAAACTCATCCTCGCATATGCCACCTCGGCCATACTTTTTCGCCTTTTCGCTTCTTCGCTTCTTCGTGAACTGCCACTTCGCACTTCCTCTCTTTACATAATGCTTCTTCACATAATGCCACTTCGCCTTTCCTCTTCGCTAAAGCTCTTCACCTTTCCTCTTCGCCAAAGCTCTTCGCCTTTCCTCTTCGCCAAATCCTCTTCGCCACAGCCCTTCGCCTTTCCTCTTCTCCAAATCCTCTTCGCTAAAGCTCTTCGCCAACTGCCACTTCAGCAAACTCAGTTCACCACTTCGCCAGTATGCCACTTTGCATTGCCAATTCACAAAATGCCTCGTCTCATCTTGCTGGCTTGCCATAACAAAATTCCTCTAAGTTAAATTCCTGCCTAAACATCCCACACTTAGCCAGCTCACAAATGAGCTACAGATATCCAAACTTACTAATTCTTTTTATCCCTTACAACCAACATACAGGAGCATAACATATCAAAATTTCAAATCAAAATAATCAACACACAGACTGTAGTGACTCTCCAAAAGTCACCCAGACTCCTGCCCCAAAATCTAATCGAACCACCCTGATACAAATCACTCTCCACTGAGATATACTTATCCAAAAATTCTAAAATTTTACAGTCATCATCTCAACATACAAATAAATATTTTTCATGTTCACAACTTTAGCTAATTTTGCCTCAGTCATTTCCAATAATTCCAAACAGACACTGCATCTCTATAAGAACTCTCAACCAAACCAGTCTTGTTCAAATAGACATAACTCATTACATACACAGAATTTAGCCAAACCATTTTACAAAATTATATCTAAGACATAATTAACAACTTTCATATTTTACACTTTACCAAATTATGTCTTTAAAAATATAAAATGATCATCACAAAATCCTACAGCATCAATAATAAAAAATTCCTAAAATTCTTAACATTATCATTTAAAATTTTAATAAATACAAAATCAATAAAAAAAACTACAAAATGGCAGATATTACATTGATACATGAGTCACCTCTAATGGAGTTGAACAGATTCTTATAGTAAATGAATTTCCTGATGTGTTTCCTGAGGATTTACCAAAAATACTTCTGATCGAGAAATAGAATTTGAGATTGAAGTATACCTTGGAACTAATCCAATATCCATTCATCCTTAACGAATGGCTCCTATAGATTTGAAGGAGTTGAAAGTATAACTACAGGAATTGCTTGATAAAGGGTTTATAAGACCCAACAGTTCACTATGGGGAGCTCTAGTGTTATTTGTGAAGAAAAAAGATGGGACTCTCCGAATGTGTATTAATTACAAACAATTGAATAAGGTGACTGTTAAGAATAAATATCCTTTACCGAGGATAAATGACTTATTTGATCAGTTACAAGGAGCTAGTCATTTCTCCAAAATTGATCTCAGGTCGGGTTACCATCAATTGAAGGTCAAGAAAGAAGATGTGCCAAAAATAATTTTAGAATCCAATATGGTCATTATGAATTTCTGGTTTTTCCATTTGGTCTTATTAATGCACCTACAGCCTTAATGGATTTGATGAATATAGTATTCAAGCTTTTCTTGGATAAGTTTGTCATTATCTTTATTGATGATATACTTGTATACTCTAGAAGTCAAGAAGAGCATGAAGAGCAATTGAGAATTATACTGCGAATATTGAGAGAACATAAGTTACATGTCAAGTTATCAAAGTGTGAATTTTTGCTAACTGGAGTATGTTTCTTGGGGCATGTCATTACTAAAGATGGAATAAAAGTATATTCGAAGAAAGTTAAAGTAGTAGTGGATTGGTCCCGACCCACCAGTGTAACTGAAGTCAGAAGTTTTCTTGGTATGGCAGGTTATTATTGAAGGTTTATTAAAGATTTCTCTAAGATAGCCTTGCCATTTACCAAGTTAACAAGAAAGTAGGTTAAATTTCAGTGGGACGATTCTTGTGAAGAAAGTTTTTAGAAGCTTAAAACATGTCTCATTACTGCTCCAGTACTTGCTTTGCCATCTAGATCTGGTGGATTTGCAGTATATTGTGATGCTTCAAGGGGTGGGACTTGGATGTGTGCTTATGCAAAATGGGAAAGTGATAGCTTATGCATCCAGACAATTGAAGAGGCATGAATTGAATTACCCCACCCATTATCTTGAAATGGCAACGATAGTCTTTGCCTTAAAGATTTGGAGGCATTATCTTTATGGTGAAACATGTGAGATATTAATTGATCACAAAAGTCTCCAATATATTCTACAGCAGAAAGACCTTAATCCGAGGTAGAAATGGTGGGTAGAGTTAATAAAGGATTATAATTGTCAAATCCTTTATCATCCCGGGAAGGCAAATGTGGTAGCTGATGCATTAAGTAGGAAGTTGATGGGAAGTCTATCACATATTGTTGTTCATCGGAGGTCTTTAATTAGGGAGATGAAAGAATTAATTGATATGGGAATTCAATTAGAGATTTCTAAATCACAAGCTTTGTTTGCACAGTTTCAAGTGAGACCTAAATTGATTGATGAAAATAGAGTCTCATAGGATAGGGATCCATAGTTACTCAAGCTAAAGGAGGATGTGAAAGCTGGGAAGACCTCTGAGTTTCAATTAGATAATGGTGTATTGAAAATGGGGCAATGGTTATGCGTGCCTAACATTGATGGACTCAGAGAGAAGATTTCAAAAGAGATTCATTTTCACTTTATAGAGTTCACCCAGGGGCAACCAAAATGTATCATGATGTAAAGAGCTACTATTGGTTGCCGGGTATGAAGCAACAAATAACCAAGTTTGTATCTACTTGTTTATTTTGTCAGAAAGTGAAATTTGAGCACTAGAAACCTTTTGAGTTGCTTCAGGAGATAGAGTTGCCTGAATGGAAATGGGAGCAAATCACTATGGATTTTGTAGTTGGATTACCAAGAACTTCACGGGTTATGATTCTATATGGGTGATTATAGATCAACTTATGAAGTCGACTCATTTTCTTAAGGTTAAATCCACTTATTCAGCAGCTCAGTATGCTTAATTGTATGTGGATAAGATTGTGAGATTGCATGGTGTACCAAAATCCATTACATCATATCAGGGTACTCAGTTCACATCCCGATTTTGGTAGAAGTTTTAAGAGGCTTTAGGTATACAGCTAAATTTTAGTACTGCGTTCCACCCTCAAACTGATGGACAATCTGAAAGAACCATTCAGTCACTAGAAGATATGTTTTGTTTATGTGTTCTTGACTTTGGAGGCAGTTGGGATCAATACCTATCTTTGGTGGAGTTTGCTTACAATAATAGCTATCATTCCATTATTGGTATGGCACCAAAATAAGTATTGTGTGGAATAAAATACGAATCTTTAATATATTGGGTGGAACCCGAGGATAAACATATCGAAGGCCCAGATTTGATCAAAGTAACCATGGAGAAAGTGTCGATTATTAGAGAAAGAATGAAGACAACTTTTAGTCGGCAAAAGAGTTATGTGGAATTTAAGCGAAGAGATATGAAGTTAGCTATCGACGATCATGTATTCTTAAAGATTTTCCCAATAAAAAGTGTTATGTGGTTTGGCAAGAAGGAAAAACTTTCACCAAAGTATTTGGGACCATTTGAGATACTGGATAAAGTAGGGAATGTATCTTATCTCTTATCTCTTCCTCTGAGCTTAAGCCATGTTCGTCCAATATTTCATATCTCAATACTCCGAACGTACTTGTCCTACCCATTTCATGTGCTTCAGCTACAAATTATTGAAGTAGATGAGAATTTATCATATAAAGAAGTACCGGTTAAGATAATAGATCTGCAAGTAAAAAAACTCAGAAATAAAGAAATTTATATGGTGAAAATGCAATGGAGAAATCATAGTGTTGAGGAATGCACGTGGGAAAGCGAAGCGGATATGCAACATAAGTATTCATAGTTGTTTCAACAATAAGGTTAGTAATTTAAAATTTGAGGATGAATTTTTCTGAAAGATGGTAGAATGTAATAACCCTAATTGAAAATTTTAAAACGATTAAAGGTAGTTATAAGAAATGAGTATCGGTAGTCAATTTTTTTTCATAGATTTTAGAAGGTACATTGCTTAGAATTAATTATGGTTAACCTCAGTTGGGTAGATTAGTAGCATGGAAAAAAATAATTATAGGATTAAATAGAATTAGAAAGACTGTTAATTAATTAAATCAATTAAAATACTTAAAGGAAAACTTAGAAAACCTAGGTTTGAACACCCTTCGATATTAGATTTTTAATAAATTCTAAAGCAATATTTTATCCAATTTTTCTTCACATACCTAAAATTTGATGAATAATGGATGAGTTAAAAATATAATTGAATGAAATTGATAAAATTTAAATGCTTAGATAGAGAAGTAAAAGTGATAGAAAAATAAGAAGAGGAAAATGACAATTTTATAAATTTTGAGAAATTGGTCAAAATTTGACCAATAATTAAAATAATTATTTGATCAAATGGGATAGGTGGATGGACAAGTGGAGGGATCTCCACGAAATTAATTTATTTTATTTCATCCAAAATAATAAAGACACAATCATGGCTAAATTAATTTTCTTTTCATTTTTTGTTCAAATTTTCTTTTCCTAAATTCTAATTGGTTACTAATTATTATAAATAAACAATTAGATAAAATTATCACCATCTTCTTCTTCCTCTTCCCTTGGCTGAAAATTTCTCCGTAAAATTCTCCAAAATTTTGCTTCACCTTACTCACTCAAACCATTCTCCATCTTCATCAATTTTCATACCTCTATCTCCAAAGCTTCTTTTTTCATCAAATTTGTAAATAGTTAAAAGAAATTATTCAAAAGGATTCAAGAGGTAAAATCTTTAACTAGTTCTATAATATGATTTAATGAGTTTAATGTTAATTTATAGGTTTAATTAGTGAAAGAAAGTAGGATTAGAAGTAAAGCTTTGGAAATTTAAAAATTCCTAAGACTTGATGGAATATTTGGGTTGAGTTTTTGTACCTTTAAATTTAGAATTTGAAGATTCTTAAAACATTAAAGTTGTATATTTACATGTCTAGATTAATTTTCTTTAAGGAAATTTTGTCAAATTCTTATTGTGTTGAGAGATATAGACCACTGAGTATGACTGACTCGGATTAGGGTTTATGCTGAGAGCCCCTACTGATTTTTGCAATTTTGAATATATTAAATTCTGAATTAGGAGAAACTCAAAACATGAAATTTTTTTTTCTATTTCTTAGCTAAAATTTTATGAAAATATAACTGCATTTTAATAACTACATAATGAGTTACAAGTAAAAAAGTAGAGGTTACTCGCATAGGAATTGCAGGGTAGATTGCAGGATGCAGGATTGACTTTGAAATTCCACTATAAATTGTATAGAGTGTTGAAAAATCTGTTTTTGGATATATTAGAGACTGAGATGTATAGTTTAATTAGAAAAAATAATTAGAGAAATTGGATAAGTATAGAGGGAGATATGACTGAGAGAATTAAGGCTGTCAGTAGGATGAAAGTTGAAATTAACCCTAAGAATTGGGAATTTTAGGGAAATTAATTAATTAGAGTTTTAATTAATGTAAGTTATTATCAAATTGACACTAAAATATATTTAATTTTATGTGTAGAATCCAAAGGGAATGATAAAGAGGTTCATGATCACATCTTTTGTCTTTGTTGAGTAGAGAAGGAAGATCAATTTTGGATTTTTGCTTTTCGAAGTGAGTAATATATATACTATTTTGCTTGGTATTGCTTTCAAATTAGATTATTAAAATTACCATAAAATTTCATTGTTGACCAACAATACTAATTGTATGATCCATGATTAATTTCATGCCCTTTTATAATCCTAAATAATTGCTTTTAAATGAATTTGCATGATTGGCCTAATGTTTCATATATTGAATCCTTGGAAGTGCTTAAGCTATTTTTGATACCTAATGATTATGCACTATATGTATGTCATTAATGAAATGACAAAAGTTTTAATGACATTGTGCACAGTGATTTAATGATCCTAGCTAGGTGGGAGTTAAGGTCCTAGCCATGCAGTTTGATCAACTGCATGAATAAATAGCATGCTACCGGATTATAGCCTCTACTTAAATAATCAATAATGATTCTGTCATTTTATGATATGATATGCTATGAATTCTTGATGCCAATGTGGAACTGAACTCATACGTTAAATAACTTCAATTTTATGAATCTTTAACTAATTAATGATCCCATTATTATTGTATATTTTATTCTATCATTATCGTCTTTGTGAGCAACTCCCTCGTATAGCCTCATAAGAAAGACAATATGTGTATTACTCACTGAGATTAAATTCTCACCTCTTGTGGTTTAATGTTTTTAGGTCCGTAGTATATAGTAGTGGTTTAAGCCCATCTTCTCCTTCCGAGCTTGGAACCGGCAGTATCTATATAACTGCCTCTACTATGAAGAATCTGTATTTGTTTTTTGTTAATCTATAATTGCTCCATGATTATAACAGTAATGTGGGATAGGTATAACTATTGTATTTACAACTCAGTTAATATTATTATGAAGTATTTGAACCTTAATTAAATTGATGCATAATTAATTGATACTGTTATGGTAATTGAAGTAGGGAAGTATAATATGAAAAATGGAAGTCGAGGGTATAGGGTGGAATTTTAGAAGTGTTGGTTTCCTTGCAGGTTGTGTAAATTTATATAAATTAAATAAATCGATAACTTGGGATGTTATATTTACAAAGGAAACTCTGGCGAATTTATTTTTTTAAAAAAACTGCATAAATAATTTATAAGTTATGATGGTTTTTACGAGAATTGGTAGCCTTACGCTAAGCATTTCCCTAGGATTGTCATATTCTGAAATGGGGATGTGATATTAATATAATAAAATTAAAATCAATAAATTAAATAAAACCTATCAAATCCTTAACTTAAGTTTTCACAACTTCAAAACTTTAATTTAACTTCCATATATCATCACTTATATAATTCAAATGATTTAATTCTTTTACTATTCAAACTATAGAACTACTAAATTGAATTAAAAGATTAAGTTTGATAACTTTACTTTAATTTCGATGAATCATTTCTTCACTTTTCTCCAAATTTCTTGATAATCCATTCAATCAATCTTCTAAATAACCTATTCTTCCCACTACCTAACTCTTCTCTAGCTTAGATGGTTAATTTCTATGAAATTGATTGAAGCTATTTAGGGAGGAAAAGGGCTATATGATTAGGCCAACCCTTCTCTATTGGCTATGTTTATTTCTTTTTATTTTTAGACACTTAAACTAATAGAAAAGGATGAAGAAAGAAAGAGAAATCAAGAAAGTTTTAGATGTTAGATAATTATTCAATTCCTATGAATGGAAGAAAGAAAAATTATACAAAAAATCTTCTTAGGCATAGCCATATGGTCAGTCATACCCTCATTGTAAATTAAAATTTCTCCATTTTATTATTTAATTAATATTTGGAAATTGATTTGAGTTTCAACTTCCACTTATTTATAATTTTTCCATTAGTTACTCTTCCTTCTTCTTTCGTCTCCAACTCCAATCACCTTTCAAACACCATACTCACTCTAATTTATTTTTACTTAGTCTATAACTCATCTAATTTTAGTTATGTGAAATAAATTTGAATAAAAGAACTGTCAAAAATTAATTAAAAATCAGAAATCGACAAGTGCCCTATTTAGGGTTTCTAAACACCTTCTTCTTTTCTACTATCTATTCACCTATTTAGCTTCATATTGATTCTCAAATTATTTTTCCTAAATGAT
This sequence comes from Aleurites moluccanus, assembly GCA_948193065.1. NCBI lineage: Eukaryota > Viridiplantae > Streptophyta > Magnoliopsida > Malpighiales > Euphorbiaceae > Aleurites > Aleurites moluccanus. The sequence continues at coordinate 10,387 of CANXYC010084971.1, read as the reverse complement.
TTAAGATCCTAATTTAAGGTATCCTCAATCGGTTTTAGTAAAGACCTCTTAAAAATATTTTAAAAATTGATTATTGATTGATACAGTCTAATATCCTTCTTAGGGTTCCCTCAGGACAAATGTTTCTTAATTGTACCCTTTATACTTTCTACAACCAATCTAACCTACTTTACTCTTCATTTACTTAATTTTTATTATTATGGGTCACTTAAGTCCATATATTTTTATAGGATATTACACTCTACCTTCTTTCAATAAAATTCATCCTCAAATTTTATTATATTCTACCTCACATATAAATACATATACTTTAATTTTCTTACAAACTATTTATGATATATTATTCACATCTTTTAGTAACAATATTTCATTAATCCATTATCTTCATTTATTATCTTTTCACGAATTACTACCACATTATCAATACATATGAATAATCAAAGTCTATATATTTTTATAAGCCTCAATTCAATAGTAATCATCAATTATATACATATTCTTATTGTCCATAATATTACTATAATTAATTCTTTAATACTATCGATTTTTGACATTAGAATCATATCATAATCTTCAATCTATTCATATAAAGATTACTTTTCATTATCTTCAATTAACTTCTTTTAGGTTTTACTTTAATTATTCATACCTCATATCAATTTGAAATTTTCCCACAACTCCATAAACCTTAATTCAAAAATTAGTACCCATAATATGTCATTCATTCCTATGAAATAATCCCATAATTTACCATATAGTTAGAAATAATCAATTCTTAATAAAACATCAAAACTTAACAATCAACAATATTAACATTTATTAACTTATCAATTTATGTACCTATAACATCATGTTTCAGTCACTATACCTTTATAAATCTCTATATTATTATCACATATTTTAGGTCTCCAATCCAATGACATGTCACATCCCCACTTCAGGGATGGAAAAGTCTTAGGGCATGGGCAGGTCTAAAACCACCAGCTACCCGTAGAACCCACTTACAATGCAATGACAATTATTAATACTTAAAATCACTCAATGATAATTTAATTCCAATTAGTACCCATTAATTTTACGAAAATTTCGCCAGAGTTTTCTTTGTATTTTTCATACTATTCCCAACCCAAAATCAGGTCTTTCAAAAGTTATACTGCCTGCATAAAAATTACACTTCCAATATTCATCACCCTTGTAACATCAACTTCATAATCCATTAATATTCATGGTACTTCTATAATCAGCTTACAGGTTTCACATTTTCAATTACTTAATTCAATTATATTTTTCAAATCAATTTCAATTAATCAAATTCATATAGATCAATTTCTATTTGATATGTCATATTAGTATTTAATCACTTTTTTGGCCTTTAATTATCAGCCTAAAATGATTTATTATCATTCATGTCATGTCAATATACTAAGGTATCGACCTCATCAATTCACTAGAGTTATATTGTCACTTTACATTTTTCTCATTTTCTAACCATTTACCATGGAGCAACTAGAGTATTTAATTATCTTCAAAATAATAAAAAATTTCGTTGACCTTGATGGTTCCAGATAGAAGAAAAAAAAATACCTTGGAACCACTTCTACACAATTCTGCACCTGAAAAATATTAATAACCACAATGTAAGTATATAACTCAGTGAGTATAGATATACAATTATGCATGCAGGTTTGGTATACAATGAAAGTTTATGAATCAATAAAAGATACCAATTTTTGGTAGCCAATATATCAGGTGTTACATTAATCAATATAGCAAAAGTTACGTAAATTAATATATCAGTAATTTCATTAGTTGATATATCAAAGATCATTGTAATGCAACATCAGTACAACTTCATGAAAGAAAATTCAGGCCACATGTTCATTGCAACAATAATAATAAGCAGAGGCTACAATCTGGTAGCATGCTTCCACTCATACAATTGATTAGACTGTATGGCCGAGAATACCCCTCTCAGTTGCGGTCCACTGATATCATTGTGCATAATGCCAATGTTATTTTAATCCCTACCCCATCAAAAGGGCTTCTTATTCAATGCATTGCATAGGAGGCAAAATGGGTTCACATATAAAAAAAAATCATACAAGTTCAATGCACAATTAGGGTTCATTTTCAACAATAAAATCTATTATCAATAGGTTCAATTCACATAACAATTCAATGAATAATAGCAATAAATGATTCAATAATTAGGATTAGTTGGGTTTGGTAATTTCAACAAAGCACATGGAATAGAAAATCATGTATAATCATATATCTATAACTCACCTTAGCCTTTTAAACCTCTCATTTAAATCCTTTAGCATATTAATTCCATTCCATTGCACATTTTGTATCCCTTTCACTTTTCAATAATCTTTAGATGCTACATATTCAATTAACCTCAATTTAGATACTAATTAATATGAAATTACATCAATTAAACTTAGATTAAATATAATCCTTAAATTTTCCAAATCCTAAGCTTAGTTCTTAAGAAAACTTACACTAGCAGCCTGTGTTCTTTATATCTTACTCTACACTTATCCAAATGCTTTAATTCTTTTTCCTAACTAAACTATACTTATTAGACTACTACGTATTCAAAGTTTAGGTCAATCTAATTACTTCATTATTCTCAATAATTCATCAAATTTATACCTACTGTCTTGCGATTCATATCTAGGCAAATTCTATTTCTATGCCTATAACTCAATTTGTGTTCTTCCAAATGAAAAACCATTTTTCAAAAACTAATATCACATATAAAGAAACATTTTTTATGTTTTATATTTTTCCTAATTCAGACTCAAAGGTCCTTATATAAACATAATACATTACTCTTTCCCTATTTATTTATCAATCTGGATAGGTAATGCTTATAGCTTAATATCTCTCAAAATATAAATCCAATGATAAAACTCTTTTATAGACCTCTATATAAGACATAAATGAACATTTTTAATTTTGAATACTTTACCTAATCATGTCTCTAACATTATATAAAATTAAAATATAGTAGGCCTTTTACTAATTCTTTCATCCAAGTCAGTTTCTATTTTTACTTAATATCTCTTTCTTCACTTTGAATTTCATAAATTTCTTTTACAAAATCTAAACAACACAAATACCTATAACTTTCATATTTTTTACTTTCTTAAATTCAATTATTAAGTCCACGTTATTCTAACTATAAGTTTTTGTCTTAAAACATATTCCAAGAATCCTCTAAACCCTAGTTCATCTTTAACTTCTTTAGCTCAATTAATTCAATTCATTACTCAATCAAGTTATAACACTTAAATTTAAATCAAATAATTAAGTTTAGGAACTTTACCTTATATTTAGATGATCCTTTCCTTCTCTTTTCCTTCCAACATAGCTTGACAATAATTTCCATCAACCTTCCTTCATGCATCTTCTTTCTTCCATCTAATTTTCCTAACTTGTTTTTGGTTTCTATGGATAAAGGTTGGAAAATATTTCTTTGGAGATTCTCTAATGGTGGTTTGGCCCTCTACTCTTCAAATAGCTAGCCTATCTCTTCCTTTTATATACACCAACGCTCATAGGAAAAATTTGAGAAAAATATAGAGAAATCTAGAATTTTGGCCATTTGTCAAATTTTTATAAATTAGTGAAAAAAATCTCTATTAAAAATTCTACTTTCCTTATCCCTTTGGCCACCACTCCAATGATTTTTCTTTGAAGAATTCTAGATTTTATGGATTAAAATGACATTTGGCTTGATGGGTCCCATAACTTTAGGTAATTATACTTTTGCCAATAATATTTTATATTTATAATTGCTACCATAATTCTTTTTAATTCTTTTCAATTGAGTCCTTAAATTCTTCCAATTAAAGTCCTATAGAACCTTACATTATCTTTGGTACCTCAATTCAACTTAATAACTCAACCTCTATAGTTAAACAATTTTTTTTTACCGAAATTATTTTGGTAAAACTCCAAAAACTGAAAATCTACAATTTCTCCTAAATCCATTTTCCTATCTCCAAATTGATTATCATACACTTTAATTCCACAAAATTTCTATTAATTTATTTTACTTTGATTAATTATTCTCAATTGTTTTTCGATCCTTAATCTGATAAAACTCCAAAATCGGAAAAAATTAAATTTTTCTTAAATACACTTTCTAATTTTTTAATTTCTTAATAAATTTCCTTTAATCTTATTGAATTTCTATTTATGATATCCAACTTGAGACCTTAAATATTTTGGGGTGTTACAGGACAATAATTCATTAATTTTTCTACTTAATAAGAACACCTATGCAACTTCTATACCAATATAGCTTATTTTATCCCTTATACTCACATATCTTATTATATATCTTTAATTATCTAAAAGTCTTTCTATAAATAATCCATTCTTAATGTTGAATAACTTTAAGAAATTAATTCCACAATCACATACACTATATAGCTATATTTTATCTTGGTTCAATCAAAAACTCCATTCCTTTCAATATAAGAATTCTTTGATCTCACCTAATCTTCCAATCAATTCATTTTACGTTTCTATTATTCACTATTTATCTCATTATGTTACTTCTTATGTTTCTCCGATCAAGTAACTTTTGATCACCATAAACTTCAAATTCTTATGCACATTCTCTAATCTATTGTCATCATCAATCATTAAGCATTCAATTCATCCCAAATTTACCCTCATGTAAATCGCTAAAAATTTTATTTGTTATATATCTCACTCTACATCAACATGTTACATTTCAAATTCATATTATTCATCTTATCATTAGACTTAGCCATATCATTTATTATATAGTATAAGATCATTAATCAATATCTATATTTTTTTTAATCACGAATACAATGAACCACAATTCACTGTTAATTATTACTTACTATTTTGTTAATCTTTTACCTTTACTAATAATTGTCTATTATATCAATACCATTTATTTCCTTTCATTAGGAATGTATAATATTACATTACTATCTTAGAATATAAAAATTTAACTAACCATCAATATAATTCAAATACATAATTGACCATCAAAACATGAAACGCCATCAATATAATATAATTAATTATTCGAACTCATTTAAGCACTTTGACTCATAGATTTAACGTAATACCCTCAAATTTCATTTATATAACTTTTAATATATTCTGTTTAAGCATAAATAAAGTTAGTTTAGACATTAGAACATCATACTTGCATGATTTGACAAATCGCTAAAAATCGATTCAGTGGATAGGTAAGCACGTCGACGTTATAATTAATGAACGGGTTCAAAATTTTAAATTTTTAATATCACTTTTAGACTCATAAGCTGAAGAAATATAAGAAATATTGTTTCATAATTGAAATGGGACAAAAAGATAAATAGTTATAAGTTCCAGGTTAAAAATACAAATACGAGAAGTGTCGGGGGAGAAAATTGAATTAGCTGAAAGTTAATTAATATAAATAACCATCTAATTCTCCAAAAATCATAAAATTCTCCTCCTTCCTCCATTGTTACCGCCAAGTCTCCTCCTTCTCCAAAACTCCACCAATTTCATCCAAACTTCAAGCAAAATTAATAGAAAACTCAGTTAAACTACCAATTAATCTAGTTTCCATAAAAAAATTCCAAGAAATTCAAGTTAGAAATTGAAGAATCATTCAACCTTAATTTCATCCACACCTTGAATTCAGGCAAGGATGATGCTTTCTTCATTATTTTGATTCATTTAAGTTATATAAGTGATTATAAACATGATTAGAATGATAGATTTCAATACTGAATTGAAATTGGAGAAAACCTAAAACTATGTTTATGTTTGAAATGGATTTTTTGTATAGGATTTCATAATTATAATTAATGTTTAAATATGTTAATTAGCATCCATTTAAGGCTAAACATGTGATAAAATTGATTATAGAATCGAAGGAAACCGAAGAACACTGCTTTTGCCTATCATAGGCAAATAGACGTTTTATTGCGTAAACAATTGATTTGTCGGTTCTGGTGAGTTAGATGTATATTATTATGCATGTTTAAACCTTTCATTGATCAATTTGAATCCATTTAAATTCATATAACTTTTTTTCCAAAGTGTTTCATTTGAGTTTTCTTTGAATTTTTCTTGAATTCAAGCTCTGATTATGTTATTTATTGATGTATATAAACTCTGTTTGATAATGTCTTTGTGTTTGTTGCCATTTGGGGCTTGAATTGTGAACTTTTAATTTTGATAAATATGTCCCAAAACTATATTTATTTAGTCCTAAAGTGGTGCACACCAAGTGCTCGATAAAATGACCTTTGTTAATTTCCTTAAGAAACCAATTGTTACCAAATTTGCTAAAATGGGTGACTTTCTTTGTCACTAGTGTAAATGTGTCTTCTTGATATATTTTGAACTTATATCATAAATGACTTTTGTGGCATTTTTCCTATAATATAATGTTCCTTTGTTAAGGTTAATGATCCTATACGTGTTTACTTGCCTAAACAGCTCAAATGAGCTAAAGTTACAGAAATTGAGCCTTGTTCATTTTCTTTCCTATTTGGTATTTTATCTGCTATCTTTAGCCTATTATAATGTTTGTATGAAAGAGCTACCTTACTGATGGGTAGTGGGTAAATACCATCATCATTGTGCATAATGAAATTTCAGTGATACCTTAGCTAGGAAGGGTTATATCCTAGCCATAGGGTCTGATCCACCTTATGCTATTTATATGTTATATTGATAATGATATGCGTTTCATGACTAGTATCTATTATATATATATATATATATATATATATATATAATCAAGGGGAGTGGTTTATAAACATCAAAATATAAATGTATAGATATATTTGATGTTTATAAACCACTCCCCTTGATTTGGTCCTTTAATGTGTTATCCATGATTCAATTGTTAATACTGTTCATTTGTTGTTTCCTACCTAGCTTAATATATGATAATATATATATTGACTCACTGAGTATGAAAATACTCACCCTTTTAGTGGTTTTATCTTTTCAGGTCAAGAATAGAGCTGGTCCAAGATTTCTTCATCAGTGTCATGACCCGTTTCTGGATTGAAACGGTCCTAGGGTGCGGGAGATGCTAGAGGCGACCGATACCCGTAGAACCCTTCTATCATATCAACACAATCTCACACTATAACAATATTGCAGCGGAATCATCAACCATCAATTACATATCAGACTTTAATCATACACTCACAAGCACTATTCATTTTATTACTTTGTCATTCATTCTATAACTTTCCATAATTTCCATAATCTTATACATTTATACTCTAAATATCCATACATACATGTTCATAAGCTAACTATACTATACATAACCTATGGAGCAGCTAGGATTTGAACATATAAAATAATACAGTGTTAAATAATTACACTAATATAAAAATTGCAGAATCCACAAAGAGTAAAAAAGCTAGGATATCTATCTCCTACTCGGTACCTAGAGAGGGAAACAGTAAGAGGGTGAGTATATATGATACTCAGTGAATCTAATATGCATCGACCAATAAATGGATAATAGAATATCAATAAACAATAGGCAGATGAGATAAATAAAATAATTTGCTCAAAATCTCTGGATACAGAGTCAAGTACAAAATATGACTGTAAAATCAGTTCTCTTATCAAAGAAGATATATCACATGGATAAGATAGAAAATGATAGATATAGAGCCATACGCATAGAAATGTGTCAAGCACAAATCAATCTCATATCAATAAACATAAAATGGATTAGGTCTTATGACTAGGACTTATAGCCCTTCCCAGTTAGGGCATAAAATATATATTGTGCATAATGCCGACAGTATGTACTCACGATCTTGTCGGGGTGGAAACTCTATCAAATCATATCAGAATCAATAGAATCAATAAACACATCAATAGATACCATTTTACAATAATGGCATCACCAAGTATCAATAACTCATCATCAATTAATTCAATGAGCAATATAATCAATAAGATATCAATAACAATCGATTATATAATGACCAAAGGTCTAGCAACCAACAATGGAATCAAACATAAGTTAGTCATTTACAGCCAAAAAGTTAACGCAATTAGCATGCCATTGTCGCTGGCGACGATGGCATTCAAATGGATGGCCTATGGATTTTTGAGCTAGGCATTTTATCGAACACATTGTGTTCAATAATAAAATGGTATTTTGGCAAGGTTTTAGTATAATATTGACATTGCCCAAATATCAACAAACACACACATTGTAAGCAATTCCATAGGCATTATATATACATCAATAAATATCATCAAATGAATCAATTTGGCATAGGAAAATAAGCCAAAAACCAAGACAAAATCGAAGGCAATTTGCCCTAAAGTGGTTCGGCTACTTTTGAGTTTTTACACATCGATTCCAATTGGCATTATAACACTTTAGGCATAATATATGATGCATAAAAGACTCACCAAACACTTCAAATCACCTAGCAAAATTGATTTACCATCAATTTCTTCAAATTCCTCAAAGTAGGCAAAATATGAAATTTCCTCCAATTGAATTTTCTACAATAATTCAACCATCAAATTGTAATATCTGCCATTTTTTAGTGTTCTTATTAATTTTTTATGTTTGGAGAATTAATTAATTTCAAATGTGAATGTTTGAGAATTTCAGAAATTTTGATCTTTGCAGTTGCAGGATTTTGTGAGATTAATTGAATGATCTTAAAGACATAATTTGGTAAAGTGTAAAACATGAAAGTTGTGAGTTTATGTCTTACCTATAATTTTGTAAAATGGTTTGGAAAAATTCTGTGTATGTGATGAGTTATGTTTATTTGAGCAAGATTGGTCTGGTTGAGTGTTTCTGCAGAAAGTCAGTGGATGTTTGAATTTATTGGGAATGACTAAGACAAAATTAGCTAAATGTGTGAACATGAAAAATGTTCTATTCTATGTTGTGATGATGGCTGTAAAATTTCAGAATTTTTAGATAAGTATATCTCAGTGGAGAGTGGTTTTTCTCAGGACTATTTGGAGAGATTCTAAGGCAGTAAGTCTGGGTGACATTTGGAGAGTCGCCATGGTCTGTGTGTTAGTTTTTATGATTTGAAATTTTGATATGTTATGCCCTTGCATGTTTATTTTAAGTGTTAAAAATAATCAGTAAGTTTGGACACTTGTAGCTCACTTGCGAGCTAGTTAAGTGTGAGATGTCCAGAAAAAGTTTTAACTTAGAAAAGTTTTGGAGTGGCGAGCCAACAAAATGCAAAGTGGCATTTTGCGAGCTGGCAATACGAAGTGACAAAGTGAGATTTCTGAGGTGGCAATTGGTGAAGAGGCATATGCGAGGTGGCATGTGTGAAGAGATTTTGGCGAAGAGAGTTTGGCGAAGAGGTTTGGCGAAGAGAGTTTGGCAAAGAGGTTTGGAGAAGAGGATTTGGCGAAGAGGCATTATGCGAAGAGGGAATGTATGAAGTGGCAGTTCACGAAGCAGAGTTTAGTGAAGAGGCGAATAGGCGAAGAAGCATTTCTGAGGTGGCATATGTGAGGAAGAGTTCGCAAGGAAAGTCTAGCGAGGTAGCATATGCGAGCTGAAATAGCAAAGCGGCATTATCGGATAAAGTTTGGCGAGCTGAAAAGTGCTAGTTGGGAAATGCGAAGTGGGAATGAAGAGCTGGCTTAAGCGAGGAAGCTTTGCCGAGGCAGGATTGACAAGGCGAGTTGGCAACCGTGTTTTTCTGGGCAGTGGCCTATTTAACCCCAACAACCCCAGTAGCGTTTTACGATTTATCGTTCCTTCTTCCTTCGATAATTTCAGTCTTTTTCTCAGAGTTAATCCCATTTTATTTTCTAAGGCATTAATACTCAAATTAATCCATTAGACTTCTAGATTAGTCTAATTAAGGCATAAATCATTAGATTTGAGAAGGAAATCACAGGAATTTCAATGTTGAGGAGAATAAGGTAAATTTTCTTCTTAAGCTATATCTTTAGATTTATTTAAGTCTATGGGTAAGGATAATTAATATTGGGCATATAAAATTTATTACAAGTGATCTGTATTCATTAATGGTAATTAATGTGGGAGGAATCAAAATGTTGAGGCTATCATGAATAGTAACATGAACAGTAACTTCGAAATTAAATGCAGATTTTCTTAAAGAGATAAATAAAATTTGTTGTTGAGAATTAAGAATAGAGACTCTAAGATAATTAATTAATAGGAAATCATGATAAATATTATTGATTTGGAGAAAATCCTAATTTGGTATATTTAGGGAAATTTCTTAGGAGGAGGAAATCACATAAATTGAAGAGTTAGAGTTGGAATTTGCTAAAGGAAATTTCAAGAGAAATTTTGTTAAGGTAAGTATGAACATCTTATTTGATTATCATTCCT
>CANXYC010084967.1:0-38294 GCA_948193065.1 Aleurites moluccanus | reverse complement strand
GGGCTCCAAGTATTAGTCACTTAATGTTTGCAGATGACTGCTACCTATTCTTCCAAGCCACAAGTGAAAATTGTTTTGCCATGAATCAGATTCTCAACCGTTATGAGCTTGCTTCGGGTCAGGCTATTAACACAGTAAAGTCTGGAGTCTATTTTAGCTCAAATGTGTGTGGCAGCAAGGTCACTTATCTGAAAAGCATTTTAGGTGTTTTCTCCTCTATTGATCAAGGGAAGTATTTGGGCCTTCCTTCGTTTCTGAGTCGTAATAAACGTGAGATACTAGGTTTTGTACGGGATAAAATGTGGAAACGTATCCAAAGCTAGAAAAACCTTTCACTATCGAAGGCAGGTAAAGAAATTCTGTTGAAATCTGTGGCGCAGGCCATTCCCTCCTATTGTATGCAGGTATTTCTGCTACCTGGGTCTTTGCTTGATGATTTACAAAAACTAATGAACAGATACTGATAGAAGGGTGCATCAAATGCTTATGGGGGTCTTCATTGGTTTAGTTGGGAGCGGTTATCCGTGAGAAAGGATCAAGGCGGAATGGGTTTTCATCATCTCCCATCATTCAATCTCGCCTTGCTAGCAAAACAATGCTGGCGTATTATCAACAATCCGAATAGTCTCATGGCTTTGATGTTAAAAGCTAAGTACTTCCCTAATGGTGATATCTGGCAGGCTCGTCAATCTCGGTACTGCAGCTTTACCTGGCAAAGCATACTCAAAGCTCGTTATATCTTAGAAAAAGGGGTTCGGTGGAAGATTGGGAATGGAGATTCCATTTATGTATGGGGTCAGCCTTGGATCCGTAGAGAGGGTGTTAGAACCATTCAAAGTTCACCTCCTGTGGGCTTCGAGGATATTCGAGTTAAAGACCTGTGGATCCCGTTTCACAAAGAATGGGATGTTGAGCTTCTTTCTGAATTTTTCAATCCACAGGATGTTGCAGATATTGTGAATACCCCCTTAAGTCCGTCTTTGGATGCTGATTTGTGCATTTGGCATTTTACAAAGAATGGTCATTACACTATCAAGTCTGGTTATTGTGTGGCTTTTGAAAGTTCGCTATCTTCTCCACCTAGCGAAAGTTCCATTGGCTGGTCTATGATCTGGAAGCTTGCCCTCCCTCCGAAAATCAAGAACTTCCTTTGGAGACTATGTAGTGGATGTATTCCAACTAAATGCAAGCTTCAACAACGGGGTATTAACATTCCTACTAATTGCCTTTTCTGCGACCATCAACAGGAAGATGATCATCATTTATTTCTGGTATGTCCTTTCACTACCACCTGTCTTGCAATGGATAGCATTTCGGTGACTTCAAATGTCAGTCATAATTTTGGAACTGTGCTTCTTAATATTTTAGAAAATTGGCCACTTTTTGATGTGGGGAAACTAGCTACTATTCTGTGGGGTATTTGGAAACAACGAAATAATCTGTTGTGGAACAACAAATCCCTCCCTGCATCTGTGGTTGTTCAAACAGGTAACGAGCTGGTGGAAGCATGGCAGAGAGCCCACACAGCCTCTCCTACTTATTCTAGGCCTGTCGTGCCTGTTACTCAGCGGTGGAAACCTCCGGTTGCTGGTTATGTCAAATGCAATATTGATGGAGGCTTCAAAGACAATACAAATTACACATATTTTGGAGCTGTCCTACGAAATTGTGAAGGTTTGCTCTTGGGGTATTGCTGTTGGTCTTCCCCTGGTATTTTCTTACCCCGCGAAGCAGAAATAATGGGTTTGAAGGAAGCCCTAAGCTGGATTGATAGGTTGGGGTATACTAATGTCATCTTTGAAAGTGATTCCAGGAATGTGGTCAATGCTTTGAATTCTCATTGTACTGATCTTTCTGAATTTGGAGATTATGTGCAAATGTGCAAATATTTTTTTCTTAGGCGGGTGAATTGGCAACTGGTTTGGACTAGTCGTAATGCAAACCAAGTTGCCCATTGTTTAACCAAATCGGCTTTTATGTTTCCTGAATTTATGTATTGGAGTCAGGTCCCTAGTTTCCTTGATGAAACTATTATCTCTGACCTCTCCATTATTGCTTAATAAAGCTATCTTTTTTCCCCTCAAAAAAAAAAAAAAAAAAAAAAAAAAAAAAAGCAAAAATGCCTACTATTTATGATCATCATTTTAATTTAATCAATTATTTATTGGTAAGCTGAGGTCATGAGATCAAGAAATCTCAGGTTCCAACTATGCCTTTGAAAATATATATTTGATTGAATTTATTTAAATTTATTTTCTATCCAAATTGAATTATTCAAAATAATATTTGCATTTATATTATATTTTTGACAAAAAAATAATTATTTATTAGTTTGGTAATTTTTTTTGCTACTTTTTTTTAACTGAGGAATTAATTGATGAGAAGAAAAGAATACAACATCATCTTTTTTACTTCTTTATATATAAGAAAATATATTTTTAAATTGTTTAGTTGTAAATTATATATATATTCAAAGAGAAAGAATTCACTAAAATAAGTGTAAAATTAAAAAGTTTATGTTATTTTTTAGCCATAAACTTGTGTCAAATTTAATGATTCATAATATATTTAAAATTAAATAATCTTTTAATTTCTCTTTTAATTATGAGATAATATATCTTTCTTTTATAAAATATTTCATCTTATAATGCATATTTATTTATTAATATTCATTTATTATTATTATTTTCTTAAGTTTAACTTTGGATACTAATTAAATTATTTTAGTTAAATTTAATTATTACTAAAATAATTTAATTCATAATCCAAAGTATTATAAAACGTAACCTATAAATTTAGAAAAAAAAAAAGGTCCAATATATTTTGAGAAATTAATTTGTGTATTTGCTTGTTGCTATTTTTAATTAGTGAATATCATACATACAAATAAAATAAAGAGAAAAAAAAAACTACTTTATTTCGATTCAAAATATTAAGAAAAAAATAATTATATACAAAATTAATAATTGACTTTTTTAAAATTCTAACGATATTTATATTTTTTTTTTTAATAATAAATTCATAATTAATTTTTTCTTTTAATATTAAAAATATAATTGATTTTTTAAATAAGATTTTTCTAAATTATTGATATGTGACTTTTTTTTATTGTTGACACATGGCTTTTTATATTGTTAAATTTTAACCATTATAGCTAAAATGTTTATGATTTCAAAAAGGTCAGTATGTCTATTTTTTTTTTCCTTGTTTTAGCTTAATAGAAATTACATGTAGGTCGAAAATGAGGTTTTCAATCAATTTTTTTATTCAATTATTTTTTTTAAATATTTTAATATAAATTATTATTATTATTAATTTTTTATTAAATTTAAATATTATCTTTTGATAATTTTAAATATTAAAATAAAAAAATATTATATGTAGTTTATGTATATATTTAAATTAAAAATTATAAAAAAATAATGATATGAGAAAAAAAAAATCAATGAGATATCATCACATAAATTTAATTTTTAAGACCACATAGGAAAAAAATTTTAATTTTCAAAAATTATTTCTTAACAGTTAAAACATAACAAAAAAAAAAAAAAAATTATAAATAACTCTTAAACTCAAGTTTTATTATATATATTTTTAAACAACTATCCAACTCACTTGCTAAACTCACTAACAGGGTGAAGCCACCTTACAAGGAAGGGAAGCAATTGTTCCCTACTTTCCTTCCTTTTTGTAAACAAAAATTGCCAGTAATCTTTTAGAATTAACCTAAAATACTATTTTTTTGAATTAAAATATTATGAAAAATATGAGGTAAAAATTTAGAAAAATTAATGAAATAGTAAATTTAAGGCTAAATTTAATTTCATAACTTTTATAATTGGATAAATTTATTATATATTTTTAATTTTGGTTCTTAAAATTATTAAAATTATATCTTTAAAATTTTCAATATTTTTTTTTGGATATTAAATTATTAAAATTATATATTTTTAACCCAAAGATCTTTAAATTTGGAATTATAATATAATTTAATCCTTAAATATTTAAATTTAATTTTTTATGAACAATTTTTTAATAAATTTGACTATAATTAAGAGTGGTAAGATCTTTGGGTTTTTAGAAATGACTCCAGTAGACTAGTACCATCAAATCATAGGTACATTAACAATTCTAATTGTTAAAAAAATCTGAACTTTATACTCCATGTGATTAAAATCGGATCAGATCGATTGATTATAAAAAAAAAAATTAAAAATCAAATTAAGAATCGGTCTAATTAATTTTTATTTATTCTTTTCTTAAAAATTAATTAAAAAAATTATAAACCGATAAATAAATTGATGAACCGGTCAAATTAAATCAGTTTTTTCAATTCGAGCGATCAAATTTTTTTAAAATTTTTTTATCATATATATAATAATTATTAAATTATATATATATATACTAATTTTTTTAATTTAACCGATTCAATTTCAATTCAACCTCTAATCCTCTTTTTTCATCACTTCTTTAATCGATGTTATTATGAAAACATTGCTAAAGTCTCAATTATTATATTATAAGATATTTTAGTCTCCCAAAATCTCAATATTTTTGAAATAATATAAATCAAAGCAAATTTTATTTATTTTTGTTATGCTAACACATATTTTTGTTGGTAAATGATTATACATGCATATATTTTTATATACATAAGTGTATATTAAGAATTGTAAAAAAATAAATTATTTTTAATATATATAACTGATACCTTTTTCTTAGCATGAGAGAGATGCATTAGTATCAATCTAAATATAGCAGACTTTTTTTTGAGATGTAATATTTTTATAAATGAAAGATTTTATTTTTATAAAAAGAAAAAA
Organism: Aleurites moluccanus; assembly: GCA_948193065.1. NCBI lineage: Eukaryota > Viridiplantae > Streptophyta > Magnoliopsida > Malpighiales > Euphorbiaceae > Aleurites > Aleurites moluccanus. Next base: position 33,471 of record CANXYC010084967.1, on the reverse strand, counting down.
ATAATTATACAAGAGTAATATATAAATAATGATAATAGACAATTATTTAAAATTGTTTTGAGATAATAAACAAATTTAACTTATTAACTAGTTTTATCTAAGGAATTTTATTTTTGACTGTTGGCATAATATTACTATTTTGTGCCCTCAAATTAAAAATTTTAAGAGTAGTTTTAAAATTAGTTTTTTGTGAAGCAAAAATCCTCCATGATATTTTAAATTATAAGAAAAATTTTCAAATTAACTATTGTTGAAGTTATGTCAGCAAAGTTATATTAAGTCATGTGATTATATTTTTGTAGATCATAATTATATTATATATTATTATATTTTTATATGTCCAGATTAAAATTATTAAAGTAAAAAATTTATCACCTATGATGTGTTAAATTTTAAAAATAGTTTTAAAATTAATTTTTGATTAACCCACATAGTATATTAAGATTCCAATTAAAATTTAAGTATATTAATAAATATGGTTAATTATAATTTTTTTCTATAAAATGATTAAATACACTAAGTTCTCTTAATTTTTTAAAAACATATTAATTTTCTTCTGACGAATGTTATAATATATTATTATACTCTTCCGACTAATTTTGTCATTAGTCAATCCTTAATCAATCTTATAAGGATAATATAATATATTCTATTTTACTTTAATTTTTTTTTTAAAGTTAAAAAAATTATTTTCATATTTTTGATAAATTTTAAAATAAATAATAAATAAAAATATTTTTTTAAAAATATTTTTTATTTGTTATTTTTTATTTTAAAGATAATTTAAGAAGAAATTACATTATTTCTTCTTAAATTTTTTAATACAAATAAAAACTTTATTTTTATATTTTTGATAAATTTAAAAATTAAAAGTAAAAAATAATTTTTAATGATAAGATTACTCTTATAAGATTGATTAACAGTTGACTAATGATAAAACTGGACGGAATGATTTAATAGTATATTATGACATTTGTCAGAAAAAATTAATATATTTTTTAAAAATCAAAAAATTTAATATATTAAATCATTTTATAAAAAAAAAAAAATTATAATTAATCCCTAATAAATATATATATACTAATATGACTCTCATATTAGCTATTGGTGAAGTTACGTCAATAAGTCATGTCATTATATTTTTGTGGACTACAATTATATTAAGTTACGTTACTATATTTTATAGGTCTTGATTTAAATTATTAAAGTAAAAAATTTATCATCGTATGATATGTTAGGTTTTAAAAATAGTTTTAAAATTAATTTTTGGTGAATCCATATCTATGAGTATGTTAAGATCTTTATTAAAATTTATATATATATATATAATTTTTTCTCACAATTTTTATTGCTTTGTTCATATATAATAAATTTAGTCCATATATATATATATATATATATATATATATATATATATTTGTTAATATTAAAATTATTAAAAGTAATATTTAAATTTAATTAAATAATAATAATAACTTATATATTAAAATATTTTAAAAAAAATATTAAGATCCATGCGAATCTACTTTTAAAATTTAATATATTATTTGTCTAGATTGAATTTTAATTTAAGGTAAATTCAATTATTTGATTTCTCAAATTATAATAAAATTGTTAATGATAATATCAATTTTTTATAAAAAAAATATATTTTTAGTTAGTTTTTTTATTAAATATAAAATTTCAAATCGTGTTCCCTCTCATCTAATGGAGTCAAACCAACTACAACAGGCAAGCAAAACGACAAGTAGTTCCAAGTATTTCTTTGTTTCTTTTTTTATTTTTTACAATTTCCAACACTTACCGTTGGCCTTAAAACATATAGTATGCACATTTCTCTATGATACTTTGAAATTCAAATCCCTCTCGTTAATTTTTTTTTTTTTTTTTACAGTATGATCCATCACACCATCATTCTTTCCCAAAGCAATCACCATCAACTTCAAAATTTCAAGAAAACCTACATGATGATGACGTGGCAAAATCAGGACTTTACATTTCTTTTTTTTTTTTTTTAAATTTCATAGGCACAAAATTTCATATTTATTATTTACATATATACACTCAGTGACTGTAGATTTTTAAAGTTTGAATCTTTCCAAAATCTTATAACTTACTTTCTTGAGCTTGATTCAATAAAATCTCTTCCAAGAATAAGATGAACAAGAAAAAACTATCATAAATCTTTCCCAAAACAGATCAAGAATTCAAGATACCCATTTGAATTTTTTTTCTTCCGCAAAGAAATGGCTGGTTTCAGGAAACCCACAGCTCCAATCCAATCTTCATACAATTCCCTATATGCCAATCCTTTAACTGATCCCAAACATCACCATAGTTGCAGTGAAGGAGACCTCACAACAATTTTCACTGACAACAAAGAGAATAATAATCCCATCTTCGGTTGTGCTAAAGAAAATGCAATGCCCACAAATTCTAAACCTTTATCCACAGATGGGTCTCTTCCTCTTATGCCAAAGAAGTTGTCAAATATGAAATCTTTGTCTACTGGGAGAGCTCTTAAACCGACCTCGTTACAGTTCTGTATGCAAATGAATGATCCTGAAAAGGGTTTTAAGTCCAAGTTATGGGACTCCGTTGAATCTGAAAAATCAGCTTTTTCCTTAAATATTTGGGACTATTCAGATTCCGAGGCTGCTCCTGCTGCTTCTTGGTCTACATTGCCTAATAGGTGGGTTAATATTTATATGTATATCCTTTTAATTTTTGAATTCTATTTATTGATATTTCCTTTGATTTGAATTATTTTATTGCCTATATGTTGATATTGCAGAAGATATAGAAAGAAAGTCAATGGTGGGCTTTTTTATTATCTGTGTTTTTTCTGTTTATTTTCAGGGCTTTGTTGTGTAGGCCGCTGCCGATGGACATAGGGAGATGTACTTGTGTTATTCTGAAGGAAGCGTCACCAGAAGGGCTAAATGGGGGTACAACATACTCGCTTCATACCAATGTAAGATCTCTGTGACTTTTCTGTAGTTTTTTATTGGCTTTTATGAATTCTTGGTGAGGGGTTTCATCTAATTTTTATCTAATGATCATTTATTGTAAAGAGGGATTCCACTGTTAGAAAAATTGGATACTTTTCACTTAGGACAAAGGTACAAATAAACTCCTATAAAAAAATGGAAAATACTTGGTACACATGGAGTAAAAAAAAGGATATTGGTTGATTGTGCAGAAAGCTATTTCCCTTTATTGAGTAGGTTGATGATTGTGCAGGAATGTGTTTCTCTCAAATTGGGCAGGTTGCTTATGTGTAATTAAAGTGGATTTTTGTTTTGCTCTTATTGCTATTGGAAGTTATTTCTTTGCCTTGTACGAGTCAAATAAAAAAAAAAAATTTAATTGCACCATAAAATACTAAAAGGTCTAAGTGATATATTATTGTCACGACCCGTTTCCGGAACCGGATCGTGACGGTCTTGGGATACGTAAGATGTTAATGGCGACCGACACCTGTAGAACTCAGTATCACATGCAAAACCTATAACCATCAATTAATTATTCATTTTATTTAATTACTATTCATTCTATCATTCTGTAATTCCTTTTGTAATCTAGTGCAATTGACTGTAACAGTCATTATAACATGTCATATGATCATCATATATCATAAAATATCATTACATACATATACATGTTCATATCTTAACTAACCCAAATATATCCCATGGAATAATTAGATTATGAACACCAAAAATACAGAATATATATAATATTTACAGGAAATGACAACAAGCAGAAATCCTTGGATGTTTGAAAATGAGATTCTGCAATCTACTCTTCTTCTGAAATGGATAAACAAAGCAAAGAGTGAGTATATAAAATACTCAGTGAATCTATATGCATCGTCAATCAAATAAAATGGATTAATGATATATAATAATAAAGGAGCAATGGAAACAATATCAATCATGATAGGTTACATAGTTAATATTAGAAACTGACAGAAATATCAATAGTCATATCAATGGCATGAAATCATATGGTAAGACAGATATAGGGTTCTGAAACACGTAGACTATGTGTAATTACACAGTCGATCTCATATCAAGTAAGCATAAGTCTGATCAAGTCTTATGGCCAGAACCAATATCCCTTCCCAACTAGGGCATCAATATCAATGTGCACATTGCCGACGGTATGTACCTACTACCCTGTTGGAGCGGCAGTTTTATTAAATCATATTTAGGTCAATACAAGTGAACATCATATCAATATACACCATTATACAACAATGAAATCATCAATAACAATAATCTCAATATCTAATAAATCAAATAGCAATTGAATCAATAGTATTGCCATAGGCATTGCCATATACGATATACAATCAATGATAAGTGATGTGATAAACAATAAAGGTATAGAATAAAGGTTGGTTCGACAAAGGAAATAGGTAGGTCAATTGGCATGTCAATATCGCTGGCGACGATGACATTCAAATGGTAGGCCTATGGAAAATAAAACAATAGGCCAAAGCAAAAACAACTAGGTATTTTGTCAAACACTTGCTGGGCACAAAAGAGCAAGCCATTAGGTTAGGGTTTGGTACAAATTTGGCATGCCTAATTCTACCAACAACAATTTCACATTGTCAACTACACAATAGGCATCAATTATACAATATAAAACAACATTAAATGCATCAAATTGGCTAAGAAATTCAAAGAAAAATCAAACAAAAATCAAAGGAGTGAATAGTATAAAGGGTTAGGCCAAAATGAGGGTTTCAAAATAAAATTCCAATCATTATTCCAATGATATAAACATATAATTTGATACATATAGAACTCACCTAAAACTTCCAATTGCATTGGAAAATTGATTTCCATCACAAATCTTCAAAGAAGGCAAAATGCATAATTTTGACAATTCTTGTTTTCTACACCAAAATAACTATCAAATAGTTACCTAATGGCCTCCAATTAATATATTCTAAGATCAATTGACACAATCTAACACTAATTAACATAGCTCATTTATACAGTTTCAATTAGGTTAGACAATTTAGGATTTTCTATCCAAATGTATCAATTGATGTAATCTAACCTAAAACTCATTCAATTCAACTTTTAAATCATCTAAATGAATCATAAAAACAAACAAATCAACTTCTTACCTCAATATGGTATCCTAGCAGAAATCTTCAAGCAATTATTCCTCGGTTTCCTTTAGCTTTCCAAACAAATTAATGGTGGCAAATGAAAGAACCAAGCTAAATTTCAAGTTTTCTATGAATTTTTTTTAAGAAATTTGGTTGGAAATGAAGAAGAATGGAAAAAGAAATGCAAGGACAGATTCGGCCACAATGGTGAAGGAAGAAGAAGATGATAGAAAATTGGCTAAGTGTTAGCTTTTCTATTAAGTGATAATGGCAAATTACATTTTAGCCTTTAAACTTTCAAGTAATTAAATTTTGACGCCAATTTCTTTTGTAATTTATTCTGATAATTCTGTCAGGATTTAGATTTCAAAGTGGGAAATCAACAGACTTATTTTAATTTATACTTATTTATAAAAATAGTTTCAGAATCATTCTGAAACTCCGACGGACCAAATTTCACTATTTATCTCAAAAATTTCATTTATTTATAATTTTGCCATTAGTTACTTTTTCAGTATTCCTAAATGTTTTTCATCTTTTTCTTTTTATCAAAATTACATATGCATTTTTGTGATCTTTTACCCCCTGATTAAAATCAGAAATTCATCTGTTGACCGTACTGCTAATTTCTCGGCAGTGTTCCCGACACAGCCGATTTTCGGAAAAGTAATTTATTTGTTTTCTAACTGTGTCTCTAAAATTATTTCTCATCATTTCAATGCCTTTAAATCATATACTGAGAATTAATTCATATATATATAAGTTAGAACTTCTTAGGGTATTACAACTATAGGGGTTTATTTGTATCTTTGCTCTTTCATCTATTAGAGGAAAAAAGATTTATTGAATTACTCGTGTAGTTTGTTACATTAAATATGCAAGTTCTGTTAATCATCTTGTGTCGACAAACTTGATTTTCATTTAATTAAATGGACATTTTCATTATAATTTGGCTCAAGTGGCTTATTCTATTATCTAACAATAATATGCAGGACGCTAACATAAACAAATAGACAAGCACGGTTTTTTTTCCCCCTTTTTTAAGCTTAGATTTAGATGTATATGAATTGGACATATAATTCATAGAAATGGGCAAAGTGGTATTTGGATCTTTCACCTCAAGCTTGATTGACTTGGACTTCGCCATTGTAATAAACATTATTCTGAAACATTATTTTTGTTTTTAAATATGTATTTGTATGAAACATGATGCTAGAATTCCTGCTAAAGATTAATAATCATACTTGTTTGGTTATTGAGAATGAAAGGCTAAGAATGGTATTTGAGCCTTTATTGCCATATCTTGGTTTCGTTAGTTTGAATTACATAGGGAATGAGAGAAATCAATAATAACTAAGCATTTATTACCAGAATTCACATGGAATCAGATACTGGAAACCAAGAACAGAACTTAGCTCCAGTCCCCTTCCTCTTTCTTCATTGTTACAAACGATAGTAATAATATATTTTCATTATAAAGTCAAAAGGAACAAGCTAGACGAACAGTTATTTCTTTTTTTATTGAACTTTTAGTTTGTTCGAAATTTGAATACCAATTTCTTAAATTTTCACGACTAAAGAAGAGATTTTGATAATTTAGACACATTTAGCTTGTACTTGCTGCTTTGACACTTTATCTACTAGGCTCATTGTTTCTAAATTGTCACAGATGACAAAAGAAGTCGTACTAACCCAGCTATAATAGAAATGTACATAAGCCTTAAAGATTGGTTGGATATCAACAAGAAATTACAAGATATTGGATTACATAAACTAGTTCAGTTTCTTGAACAATCCAAATTTTCATTTTTGTTTGCAAGGACTTCCGATTACAACTTTCTCTATAATTCTTTTTTATTCAATAGTAAATGGAAAAAAAGAGAGAGTAAAAGTTTCACATTTTTTAACAATTTAAATTGATAAGCAATATTTGTATATATGAAAGCATTAATTCTTACTAAGTAACTATACTCATTTCTCCTAAGTTATTTATGAGTTATTCTACCCAATTGCCTTGTAAATAGCATTTGTTGACAATGCACAAGGAATCTGTTAACTGTGTTTCTGCACTCAATTCACCTCTTTTTCATCCTTGATTCTTTTCTCATTTGGTTGGAGTGGAAGTGGGAGTAATGCTTTTCATGACGGAACTTTTTGACCGCTATGAAGATTGAAGCCCGGTACTGTGACTAAAATTTGCTTTTTATCTTTCATTCTGTATAATGTCAATAGGAAGGACAGGGACGACAGAATCGGAAACTAGCTATAGCTCATCATAAGCGGTGTAATGGGAAGTCTGTTTTCACAGTAGCTCAGAATGTGAAGGGAGTTTTGTCTAGTTCGGATGATAGTTTTGTTGGGAATGTAACAGCTAACTTCATGGGTTCCAAGTATCACATATGGGACAAGGTCTGCTTCCTCAAAACTTGCAACTTTATAATAATGTATTCGTTTGATAATAAGTAAATTTATACATAGTATGTTTGATTGCAGGGTAGCCGTAGCCGTCTAAATTCGCCATCTAAGCAGCGCCATCCACTCCAGGCAGTTGTTACGTAAGGCAGAACTCCCGACCACTGTTGCCTTCTACTGTCACTCTAAATGTCCTCGTTGTTATTAATTTTATTTTCCTTTTCCTCTACAGATACATTCCCACCATAGCCACTTGCACAGGGAGTTACAGAAGCATGAGGGTATACATACCTAAGCACCAATCTTTGCAGCTCAAGAGCACTTCTCAGGTGAATTAGACACTGAGAGATTATGTATGTTTTGGATTAGGAATTCTGTTTTGATTATTTCTTGACTTGCTATTTTTTGTGGAGTAGATGCAACATACTAATGGTCTGCCCAATAATTGGGAGGAAAGGATGGACAAAGTACATGAGCTACATTCAAGGACCCCCAATTACAATAATGTAGGACTGGTGTCTTTTCCCATTACACAAGAAAGAATGTTTAGACCTTTTTTTTTTTTTTTTTTATCATTGAATTAATTTGTGTTGGTTTTGAAAGATTTCAAGGCAATATGAGTTGGACTACAGAGACAGAGGTAGAGCTGGACTTGGAATCCAAAGGTCAGTGAAGAATTTCCAGATCACTTTGGAGGTAAGATGAATTTTCTTGATGTACAAATTTTACCCAAGACGAACTATCGTGAAGTATAATCAGTTTCGAAGTTCTTGGTCACTGATTGTCGATTGCTGACTCATTTATGGTTGCCTAGGAGCATGGAAAGCAAACAATTTTGCAGCTTGGAAGAGTGGGGAAATCAAAGTTTGTGATGGATTTCAGGTGCATACTTCTTGTTCCTGGTAATGGGGTCTTCTGGATGTGAAAAATTTGCTTGAAAAACATTTGGAATACTCTTTTTTTTGCAGATATCCTTTAACAGGTTATCAGGCATTTTGCATATGTTTGGCTTCAATTGATTCAAAACTTTGTTGCACAGTTTAATTACAAGCTGCTGCAGCCACCATCTTTTTGTAGTTCAACCTCTGAACACAATCTTTAAGTTTTTTTTTCTTTATTTTTTTTGGGTTCTTGCCTTTGCTTCTCACCTCGAAAGAAACACGATTGGTAAGAATCAATTTGTAAGGGTGGACAAGAATGGGAGATTTTCACTGTAAATGCCATTTGATTTCTGATGACTAGAATTCATTTACATGCATGCACGCACGCACCTATGTTTAATATAAATATAATGTAACATAATCAAATACATTAGTAAATGTATTTGATTAATTGCTGAGTTTCAATAATTTTTCTTGTTTCTTAAGCACTTTATTTCCCTTCTAATAGTAAAGATGAAGGGTAATGCTATTAGATTAGATTAATTATTGCTCCTATTTTTTAGAAAGAATATGCTCCCTCTGTTTTTTTTTATCGGTCATTTTAGAAATTCATCAATTTATATTTTTAATTGTCGTTTTAAATTTTCAAAACAATATTTATCTATTTTTTCTTATTTTATTCTTGTAGCATTTAATTAGAATATAATAACTTAATTTAAAATAAGTTTAAGAATATAAGATTAAATAAGTCATATTGAATCTAATTAATAAATATTTTAATATGTGTGCGAAATTTTAAACGATAGATAAAAAAAATAGAGTGAGTACTTTATAGAATTCTTGTTTTAGAGACAATCAGGAATGAAACTAAGAAATTAATTCTGAATGAACAGAAAATTAATCCGGTGTAAAAATTTGATTTTGAGTGGACTAAATATATAAAAAATTGAGTTTGGATGGACAAAGTGAAATTTTTTTTATAAGTTAGTGAGATTTTTTATTTTATTTTATTTGGGTAACCCAAATCTACTTGGTTATGTATATGTATCTGACTATGTCCTTAGAGATAATTTATCAATAATATATAAATGTAGATTGATTTATTATAAATGTAGAAAAGAAAAATAGTGAAATAGAAAGCAAACCAACGGTAGAAAGATAGTTGAAGTTAAAGTGTTTTGGCATAGCATTTGAGAGCATATATGTTGGCTGGTGTTAGAATTAAACAAAATATATTATAAATAATAATTTAAAATTTTGAAATTATTATTATCGCAAATATATATATATATATATATATATATATATATATATATATATATTGTTCCTACAAATTTTAAAATTTTCTTGAGTTTTAAATTTTAAATTTAATATTATCATACATGATATATTTCAATTGATAATTTTAAAACTAAAAATTAATGATTAAATATAATATTTTATTTAAATTAAATAAAAAAATTCAAAATCTAAAAATTTAAGATTTCAAAATAAAGACATATAAAGTATTTATTTATCCTAATAAATAAAATATTTTAAATCAGTAAAATTTAAATTTGGCAAGTTCTATTTTGATATATCTCACTTTCGATTTATGTGTTTAAAAATTATTTTTTAATTTTTTATTAATCAGATTAATTCTGGATGTTAAATACTTAATATTTTAAATTAATTTTTTGTTAGTTGATTTTAAAATTTTTATATTAATATTAGGTTTCTCATTGATCCTTAAAAGTCGATGTCCTTATTTCACTTTTTAGTCTAGGAAACAAAATTGTGAATTATGCGTGAATTATGTAAAGGTATGTGTGGAGATTTTTTTTTTTTTTTTTAGCATTTGAGAAGGAAATATATTATTTTACTATTAGACTAAACATGCTAATTTGTAACTGCAGAGATTTTGTCACCGTTAATTAGTAATATTCTCCCCTTTCCCCACCTTCCACATACAACCTTGCTTTAATAATACCTGAAACCCAAACCTTCTCCAATTACACTAATGAATACCCCTTTTACCATTATTATGCCAACCCATCAAAAAGAATTCATCATTTCCCGCAATTTATCACATAAAGACAATAAAAGTAAAAAAAATACTCATACAATAAACTGGCAAAGCCAGAGCTATAGACTTCAACAAAATCTCATTCCCTACTTTTGAGAACATCCTATGTGACCACCCACTAAATTTCTTCCATGTTCTATCCTTCAAGTAAGAAAATACAGTCATTTTATTCCTCCCAACTAAAGATGGCAAACCAAGATATTTACCTTGGTCTAAAGACATAGTAATGCCTAAAATCCTCCTAATCTCTCCTGACACCTCCTCATCTACATTAGGACTGAAAAACAACCTCGATTTTTGAAAATTAATAGCTGGACCGAAGCATTTTCATAACTTAATAAAAGCTTCTTTATAAAATGTGCCTCCATTTTAGAACCTCTAAAGAAAAAGAAACTGTCATCTGTGAATAAAAGATGAGAAATAGTTGGGGCTGCTCTATTAATCTTACAACTGATGTATATCAAAAATGTAATGATATGTTTTATGTTCAAATTTAAGAGATGATCTTGTCATTGTGATATATTTCCTAACACTCACTCTTCTATATCTCCATCAAATAATTCTTTAAGTTTGGTCCACAAAGGAAGATCCACGACTTCAACCCATGTTACTAGAGCTTATAAGACTTATTCATATATTTTTGGGCTTAATTTATTCATATAAAAAGAGAAAACTCATGTTATTTTTTCACTAGACTAATCCAGCTCATATTAAAAAAGATAGAGTTTGGATTCTTTAATTTGAGATTGGAATGAATAATGTAATAATGGTCCAAATGAGCTCCTTCTCACGTAAAAGACTTATAGAATGGTAGAAAAATTCTACCTGAATTTTGAAGAAAGAGCAATCAAATTCCTATACCTCTTTCTCATTTTTCCTTTTTACCTGATTTGGTTAAATAAGATTAAAACATTTGTTAATTTTTGCCAATTTGTATTAGCTTTTTCTATTAGCTATTTTATCTTATTTTTATAGCAATTTAAAGTTTATATAAGGCTATTTTGTAAAAGGGAAAGGCATAATTGATTGAATGAAAAAACTCATTTTCTCTTTCCTTATTTTTTCTATATTGCCTTTTATTTTCTTGCACATTTAAATTCCAAATTTTCATTTGAATTCTTTTCCATTTCAGTCTTTAATCTTAACACATTCAGGTTGTTTTGAAGTTATTTTGAATTATTTAATGTTATTTCATTTCATTTCAAAACTCACTTTTCTTTAATTTTTATTGTTTTTCACTTGATTGCAACGGATTTCAATACCTGCAATTTACCATTTTAAGTTTTTAATTCCAACACTCTTTACTTTCATTGAAGTTTAATATTGTTATTTTTAATCATTTCAAAGCTCACGATTCAGTTTCAATTAAGCCTTATTTTTTCTTTTTCTTGGAAAGCATTCAAAATCCATTTCTACAAACCCCAACTCTAGTTGTTGCCTAAATTTTCACCCATCCTCAAAACTATCATTCTCTCTCCCTAAATCCCTTATTTCACTTCCATATAACCTAATATTGAGCCTTGTGTTGATTAATACTAATTTTGCAAAGCTCTTTGAAGGAACCGACGCACTTGCTCAACAAGACTGATTTGGAGTTTCTTAGAGAACACCTTGGCTATACACTTTTCATAGCTTTCTTGGAAGATCATTTGGGTTGGAGTTGACTTATTTGGGGTTGATATCTATCATTTTTAAGTTATTCTTCAGATTTCTCTCAAAACCTCTTCTTCTCCACTTGAACTCTAAAAAACATCCAAACAACACTTAGCTACTTCCCAAATTTCAACTTCCTCCATAATTTAATCCAACACTTCCAAACACCTCGTAACACCATGTTTAGACCTAATCTAGAGTATTAAAGTGATTGGAGTTCATTTACTCCACTAATTGAAAAAATCAATCCCAAAACCCTAGAAGGTAGATTTTGGGGTTTTGAGTGAGGACCTAATTTGGCATCATCTCCTTGGTTCTTGAAGGTTTCCATTGCTGGAGCTCACTTGTTTAGAGTTGGAATACATCAACAACCAAGGAGAAACCCACTTCTCTCAGCTTGATTAATAATGGCAGAAAATCCCTCCGCACACAAAATGAACAAATAAGGTCACAACGTATCTCCCTATCGAAGGCTTCTAGAGGAATGACCGGACCTAAGAGCTTACCATTAAAATTTACCTAAAAGGTTACTACAGAAACAAAACCCATAACCAAATCCACCCAGTTACTATAAAAACCTAACTTCAATAGTATAGCTCTCAAAAAACCTCAATCCACACGATTATATGCCTTAGTAATATTAATTTTAAATGCAACTTCATCCTCACCTTTTACTATATTTTTTTAAGTGCAACCAACTTAGTATGTGATTCAATATACACATCTCAATTAACACTTGCTCGTAAATAAATGGTTCACATTTTCTTTTCAACTTCAATTCAGACCGGCAACTTGAATACAAGTCCCAAAATTTAGAATATTCAATTTTTCAAATTTTGTTTTTTAGAATATTCAATTCCTTTCTTAAAAAATTTGCCCTTTACTTGAAATAAAATAATTGTGTTCTTCTTTATCTATTTTATTAAAAATATTTTTAAAAATAAAATAAAATTTAAAAATATAAAAATAAAATTATCCTAAAAATTTATTAATATAATAATAATGTCACAAAAAAATCTTTTTAATTTATTTAATTTTTATTAATTTTAAATAACTTCAAATGTCTTAATAATATAAAAAAGATAAAAGAGAATGGAATATAAAAAGTTTTTAACACTCCTCAACATCGAAATGGCCTGCCTCGTTGATAGCTCTTGAATTAAGGAAATTTAAAACGGCATCTAGGAAAATGCTAGTCCCTACATGATAACTGAGTTATTGACTCGGTCGCAAAACAATTCGTTATATTTCCAATTCAACTTGTTTGAGAATGTAAAGGGTTTGTTTAGCTGTGAAAAATAAATGTTAAAATTATTTAAAGAAAATAGAAATTAAAATTTAGTATTTAATTATTAAAATTTTATAAAAAAATTTGAAAATAATTTTTTAAATTTTTTAAAATTACAATATATTATAAAAAAATTATTTTATAATGTTTTCTATTTTTCTTTAAAATACATATTTATAAAAAATAATAATTATATATTTAATAAAAAAAGAAATCTGAAAAATAAAAATGAAAATAAATAAATAGAGAAAACTTTAAATGAAAACAATTTTGCCATTTTTATTTTCTTATTTTCTAATTTTCAGTTTGGAAAATGGAAATATAGAAACTTGGGAAATGAAAATGAAAACTAAAAAAGGAAAATGAAAAATATCTTCCATAATTAAATAAGATCATAATCTCTCCATTAGTATCTGAAAAATAACTCACACAGTCAGTAACATAATTAGAGGGACTAGGGGAACATTAATCCCTAAACTCTTTAATATTATATTAATTTTAACTCCGCTAATAAAATTTTCTGATTCCTTCGCAGGATACAGTTTAAGCTTATGAGGATGACTTCAGACCCTGAAGTTTTGCTTCTGCTCTAACCGGTCGACATGATAGATTGTCTTTATGAACATTTTAAGCTATTCTTCCCAGACATTTCTTTCTATCAGAGAGCATCAAGCAGACAATTTTATGTACTCTTGAAATATTTCTGGCGGGCAATACTATAGATTAGATACAAGTTAAAGCATTGGAATAAAATTGAAGAAGAATCACAGATATTTTTAGATATTATTGAAGAGATACGGGAAATTTCTACAGTGCCCATTTATCTTTGTTTTGTGTGGTTAAATAATTTTGCATCTTCTGCACGGTATTTAGATTCCTCGTACACTGGTTGGTCCTGCAATTTTTTTTTTTTCATTTGACGTATACAGTTGAAAGAAATGAAATTTCCTGTGCTTGATTTGAAAGATTTTGAGTCCCCTAAAATATTGAAATTTCATGAACTCTTCATCTGATTCATCTGCAGAAACATATACAGCACAAGAATGTGCAACCCTGTAACCACATGAACTTAGACAGGTATCTTAATCGTTCTTATATTCAAACAGATCTTACAGGGAAAATAATATACAACTTACACTTTTTTTTTTCGCTGTGTTTCCCCATTGTATTATGATAGCTAGTTATAAAATGAGAAAAATTACATGTTTGCCATTTGTTTGCCAACAGAAGAAATTGACAATTGCATTAGATAAATAAATGCTCAACCACACACTTAATACTTTCTGAATCATCTGTTCAGTTGAAACTGCAAGCTTCTGCTGCAAACCCAAACTGAGACTCCTTAGTATCATATACAACCCTTTGGTTTCTCTGCTGATAATTTCCTATTATTGGGATCTCGTCGTCGAATGAAAGACTAGCAAGAGCCAAACAGACCTGAGATGCATCAGTTTTGACAAAATAGAAAATCCCAGTTATATCGACATTCAGTTCAGCATTTCCTTCAAATTGCATTTTTATTGTAGGAATATCAACTTCTTCATATCCACTAAGGTTAAAACAAGTATCCAAGATTGAAAAAGGTGGCGCAGAAGGAAACCCAGAAAATTGTTTCAGAAACTCTTCTTTCAGAGCTCTGTAAATTGAACGGGGAAGTCTGGTAATAACAGTTCCCGAATCGATCAGTATTCCGCCGTGATTGAATCCTGGTTCTTGCAATGCCACGCCACCAATACTAATACCAGTTAGATTGAGAAAGTAGAAGGTGGGTAATTGTGGATTGAAAATCATTCTAGTGTAAGAAAGGGGAGTTGTGTTCTTGTAAACTGAAGAATTACCACCCAAAACTAAAGAACCTGATGCACCAGCAGCTGTATTTGGTAAACAATAAGAAAAAACTCCACCAAATATTGCAGAAGTTTGAGAAATCAATGAAAGATCACTCCTTCCCAAACCCATAAGTCCTGAAACTCCTCCAAAAAGACCTTTATTATTCCTGCCACAGCCAAAAATGAAATTCCTGACAGAAGCAATTCCTAAATTGAGTTGTTCTTTGCCTAACTCGCCGCGAGTATAGGACCCATCACCATAGTTAACAACATAGTTACAGGTTGACGGATAACTCCCACAAACTCCTGAATTCCCAACTGCAAACTGGAGGGATTTGCAAGTTGAAGAATTACATAAAATTGTTTGGTATGAAGGGGAAATTGAAGGATTAAAAAGAGGGTTTTGCTGATTATAACATAGCCTGCAAGGTTGGCATTGAACCCATGTTAAATCACTTCCTGTGTCTACAATTAATGTCATGTTTTTACCCCCTAACTCCACTGTAACTATGTAGTTTAATGTTTGAAGTCTTACACCAGAAACTAACGGTATTTGAGCATATACTGAATCTTCTTCAATCATCCCATAAACAATCTTTTTGATTCTTGATTGAAGTGAACGAACTCGAAAATTGTCAAGAATCAAGATTTTCTGTAGTTCGTTGTTCCAGTCAGTAACCTTTCTTGAACAAGAATCTTTATGCTTCATTTCAAGAATTGTTGCACCCTTCTCCCATCCTAAAATTCCAAATAAATGATAATTAATAATCATCTAAAATTCCAAATGAAGGGTATTAATTTTGATGTTTACTCAAACAATAATAAGATTGAAGTACATAATTCAATAATAGGCTACATATTGCAATGAAAAGAAAAGTCAAGGCAAGGTCACTTTTATCAATAACACTCAGTTTCTTTATTTCAATCTAACAAAGTTAAAGGGGAAAGAGAGAGAGACCATGATGGTTGTTTCCCATAAAGCATGAAAGCAGTTATATATCCTAGCAAAAAAAAAAAAGAAAAGGAAAAATCACAGTAGATTACAGATCCCAAAGTGGAGAATAAAATAAAGAAGCTTGAGAGAGTTGATTCATCAAAGGCAGAGGCAGAGCCTAAACTATACAATTTTTTTTTTCTTAATTTATCTATTTTTAGTAGAAGACTCACTCGATTTCTGGGAGAGACAATAAGTTGAAGTATCATTCTCTTGTTTCCATTGCCATTCTTGGAGTGTGAGAACTACTTTCTTTTCTTGAAAACATTGAACCCCACCACCAGCAACAGAAATAGTGAAGAGAAAAACAAGAACAAGAACAGGTCTTGATTCAGCCATTGTTGAGGATAATGAAGAAAGATAAGGAATGGGTTTCTAATATAAAAAAGAAGAAGAAAGGAACAAGAAGAAGAAGAAAAAGAAGAAGAAACAAGGGAAAAATCTGGGTTTGTGGGAGAGAAAGAAAGGGAAAGAATGGGAGATTCTTGGGAGTTGGAGTTTGGCAAGAGAACAAAAGAGGAAGGACTGGCTTAAGGACCCACTTGTGCATTACAAATTATTGGGGATTCACGTGAAAATACTCGAGCAAAGAAAGAAAAAAAAATCAAAATTATTGAAAAGAAAAGAAAAGAAAATTAAAGAAAAAGGTGCCCTGTTTTGCAGGTCTAGTGGCGTAGTGATGGTGGGATACGAAGTATAGTGAATAAGTAGTGATTTAGAATGATTTTATTGGGTTGCTGAGCTTTCATAATGTAAAGACTCACCAATCATGGAATCAACTGGTGTATTGCGTACTTATATACAAAATTCTCAGAGAAAGAGAAAGAGATAGAGAGGATGGGTGATGGGGGAAGACATGTTAAGACGTGTGTTTGATATTGTCCCTTTCTATAATGGGAGTCCTTGCAGATCATAACTCATATCTATTGCATAATTTTTATTTTTATTCTTTTTTAGAAGACCATTGCATAATTTCCATTTGCGTTAATTAGTGTTTTTATGTTATGAACTAATAATTACATAGCAATCAATTTTACCTTTTGAGTTTTTTTACATATTTTATTATAATCTGTCTTGATTTTCTTTTCAATTCATAAAATGAATGAATTTATTTTTTATTTTATTTATCAAAATTAATTTTTAGGGTTGGCATTTAGAAATTATTTTTAATTAACAATGTCTAATTTATATCAATTACTACATATTATTTCTTTTTAATTCATGAGAGATTAAATTAATCAAAATAAAATTTTGAGTTGGATAATAGAAAATAATCCTTTCATTTAATGATTCATCAAAATGCTCAATTTCACTTTTTATTAGAAGATAATGCAAAGATTGTCTCTAAGAAAATAATATCGTATTAAATTATTTTTGAGTCAACCTCAATCACCAAGCGCGAATTAAAATTAGTTTTATATTTTTTTATAATATAAACATATCACGTGAATTTATAAAAAATATGTATTAAAAAATTTATTTAATTATATATGATTATGATAAGATTTGGACCTGTAAAAAAAATAATAAAAATAAAAAAATTAGAGAGTTAAATATTCAATCAGAATCAAATCAATTAAATTGAAATAAAATCAAATAATTAAATTTAATATTATATAATAGAAAAAATATATATTAATCTTTTTTTTTATTTATATAGTAAAAAAAAATAATCCAATTAAATTTAAAATAGTAATAGAATAATAAGTAGTTCTTATAAAAATAAAAATTATCATAATTAATATTATATAATATTATGAAAATTATGAAAAAAATTTAATCCTTAATTTTTTGGTATTTATATAATTTTACTATTAAAAATTTATTTAATAAGGGTTAAATCATAATTAAATTAATATATAATAAAGTTAAGATATATTATAATTATATTACATATTAAAAAATATGATAAATAAAAAATATTTATATTAAATAAATAAATTAATAAATATTAATTAATAAGTATATTAAATAATAATATATATATTAAATTTAATGATTTAATTATTTTAAAAAGTTAATAATATAATTTATAAATTAATTAAATTATCTTAGCATTATAAATATTAAATTTGAGAAAAGATTAATAAAAATTGCTCATGATACAGCGGATAAAATTTCAGAAGACTTTAGAAAGGTCTTGATTTTGAACTTCTGTGAGCACAAAATTTTATTAAAAAGAATTTCAAAAGTAAAATGACACAGTTTTGATAAAAATTTAAAATAAAAAATCTCACTGATCCGATTCGAAAATTTCGATTTTCAAAATATTGATCACATATTATTGAAATATTACAGTGTTGATGATATGGATATATAAATCTTAAAATTTATACTCAATTTGACAATGTAAAATGATTAAAATTAAAAAAATAAATAATTGGAGATGTTTAATTTTGGGCTTAATTTAAGTTTAGTTCAATAAGAAATGGCATAATGATTTTGTCTAGGCCTCTATTTTGATAATTTATGATTTTATATTTTGGTCAAATTTATTTATCTAGATTTTCATTTTGGTAATTTAAAATTTTTTATTTATTTTTTATAATTTTTATTTTTTTATTTTCTTTTAATAGAAAATTTATTTTAATACTTATTTTAAAATATTATTTTTATAATATTTTATTTACTCATTTATATATATTTAGTAATTTATTTTTTTTTAAAATAAATTATTATATTAGATTATTAGATTTTTTTTAAAAACTATTTCATATATATAATTACGTCAATTTTAAAATTGAATGTAACTTTTAATTGAAATAAAATAATATTTTTATATAAAAATATTTTAATTTTTGATATTTTTTTATTTAATAAATTTTAATATTTATTAATTTAATATTCATTAAAAATCAACAAAATTTTAAAAGATTTTCGTTACCGCAATAAACATATAAACCAATAAATTGTAATCTTTTTATGTACAAATTTACTGTAAGGAGACAATCCATTAAAATTAAGGTAGATATACAATCAATGAATTAAGGCTCAATATTATTGAAATTATTCTTTTATATTTTTTTAAAGAGCAAGATAATATCTAACTTTTAAATGTTGTACTAAGTTTATTTCCTTAGTCAAGTGACTTTTATTAGAATTATTAATTAGTTCATCCAAATTAATTAATTTATTAAATCACAGATTGAACTGTCAAAAACTTATAGTAAGCATAAAAAATATTAAGACAGATGAATAGATGAAAAATTTAAATGATTGAAACATTTATTCTATAACTTTTTAAGGTATATGTATATATAAAAATTATAAATATTTGATGTAATAAAATTTCATTTTTGATTACTACAGGTGTTTTTTTTTTTAAACTATGTTTTAATTTTTTATTTTTCAAAATAACCAATTTGATTATGTCAGGTAACCAATTTGATTTTCTACAGTTAAAGATTGATTCTGACGTAAAGGAAGGCAATCTTGAATTTTTAAATTTTTTGAATAGACAAAAATTTAAATGGTCTGTAATAATTTTATTTTATTTTCTAAATTATACGTGTATAAATCTATGAAATTTGGCAAAAGAAATTTAGAAAAATTATTTAAATATATGATTTTTTTTTTTTTACATTTTTTTTTTTCATTTTTATCCTTGTTTGATATGTGTTTTGATATATATTTGATATATTTAATATATGTTTATTATATTTTTAATATATATTTAGTATATCTCATAATTTTTAAAAAATATTTATAATTATATAATATTTAAAAAAAATTAATATTTAAAAAAAATTTACAATAGTTAAAATAAAATTTTATTTTATTTTTTTTTTTGATATTTTTATAAAAATCCGGAAACTAACAAGGCAAAGGTAAACAAAGCTGGCAGAACAAGCCCTACCAAAACCACCCTAAGTCCTTTATATAAAATAAGACCCAAATTTTATTTTCCACATGCGGACAGAAATAGGTCCTAATGAAAGCCGACAGAAATAGGGTGCAAATTTTTTTATAAATTATTATTTTATGCATAAAATTTAATTTGATTAAAAAATTCATATTTATTTTTTGAAAATTAATAAACAAATATCTAAAATTTATTTAATTTTAACACTTTTAATCTTTTCGGTTTTATATTTTTTCACTAAATTTTATATGAAATAATTTAAATATCGTTTAAAAAAAAATTAATTCCTCTTTACAAGAGATTGAAAAGAAAGTAAAGCAATAATTTGAAAAGAAAGCAGTGAAATTTAGAGCAACAGCCACGCAAATTTAGGAATGAGAATGGTGGAATTTGATATGAATTTTATAAAATTTGAATTCAATTCATTTAGATATAATATTATTGATGGAGATCAATAAGATTTAGTGTTTTTCATATTTATTTGTATATTTTTGATATTTTTATTTTTTTTAATTACTTTTAATAGGAAACTTAGTTTTAGGTGTTATTTAAAATATTATATTAGTTTTGATTTATTTCTCTATTTAAGTTAGTTTTAATTTATTTCTTTATTTATGTAAATCTGATGATTTGTTTATTTTTAGAAATAAATTACCATATTATATTTTAGGTTTTTTGGAAGTTATTTCCTATATATAGTTATGTAAATCTTAGGGTTGGGGGAGCTTAGATTTGAATTAAAAATAATTTTTCTGTTTGAAAGTTGTTTCTTCTAATTTTTGGTATTTTTTTGAATCAACGAATTTTAATGTTTATTTCCTGGTATTTCTAAAATCAACAGGTTATAGAAAATTATTTTCTGGTATTCGTGCGCGAATCAACGGATTATAATAGGATTTCGTTTTCCATTAATATTCTGCTGCGTTAGTTGGTATCAGAGTTTGCGTTCGTTTTTTAAAAAGCTATGCCATCAAGGATAGGATGCCAAGTTGTACCTGTAGAGAAGGTTTATAATCGTGACACAACAGTTTAGATGGAACAACTTATCATGAACCATATGGAAGAACGTATGATACAAGTGGTGGATCAGTTAACTCAATAGGTATAAATGAGATTTTAAGAGATCAAATATTTAATTTTCATGCCTCAGAAATAATGTCAAATGTCAATTGAGATTTACCTCAAGTATTTGATGATTATCCCGATGAAGAAATATCATTATCTACAACAATAGTTTTATCATCTATTGAGAATCATAATAATATCGATGAATCGCAACAGATCACAACACAATTTCATAAGAAAAAAGAATATTATTATGAAGATCATTCTTCATTAATCTTTCTACTGCATATAATTCTCAATTCATCAAAAATATTTTAATTAAAACTTATATTCAAAATTATTGGACAGATTGGATGGGAGTTATAAGGAAAATTGGAAAGTTTCATATTTTTTATGAGTATTTTATAACCATGTATTTTCAATATAGAATTCTTTTATCTAAAGAGAGAATGATGGAGATCAACAAGATTTGGTGTTTTCCATATTTATTTGTATATTTTTGGTATTTTTATTTTTCTTAATTATTTTTAATAGGAAACTTAGTTTTAGGTGTTATTTAAGGTATTATATTAGTTTTGATTTGTTTCTCTATTTAAGTTAGTTTTAATTTATTTCCTTATTTTATGTAAATCTAATGATTTGTTTCCTTTTATGAATAAATTACCATATTATATTTTAGATTTTTTGAAAGTTATTTTCTATATATAGTTATGTAAATCTTAGGGTGGGGGAGTTTAGATTTGAATTAAAAATAATCTTTCTGTTTGAAAGTTGCTTCTTCCAATTTTCGGTATTCTTTTGAATCAACGAATTTTGATACCTATTTCTTGGTATTTCTAAAATAAACAGATTATAAAAAATTATTTTCCGGTATTCGTGCGCGAATCAACGGATTATAATAGGATTTCGTTTTCCATTGATATTTCACTTCGTCAATTATCCATTTTATTTCGTTCTCCTTCGAATTAGATATTATTCACCTTATTTAATAAGTAGAGTGGAACAGAATAATATCTATTTAATAAGCGAATCAGGACGGATAATATTTAATTATATATAAAAATTAAATATATTTTTTTCTTTTTCATTTTTTCTTTAAAAAATTTAATATTATTTCCTTATATGTATATATTTATTTATATATTTTTTTTTACATATTGATATAATATAATTTATATTTTATATAAAAATAATTATAAATTAAAAATATATAAATATAATATTAAAAACTAAAATATATATAATCGAGTTGGATTGAAACTCGACTCGAATCTAATTTGAATACAAATTAAAATACTTGCCTCATTCTATTTATTAAACAGAACAGATATTATCTGTCTTATTAGAGTTGGATCTAGATAAATACTCAATAAGGCAGGTAAAATTGCCATCTCTACTCATTGATTATTTTATTTAATTCAAATTGATAAATTAATTAGGAGTTTACACATTAATTATGAATAATTTATTATTTATAAATGATTCATACATAAATTAAAATACATATTTATATTATAATTTTTTGTATTATTATCTTTTATTTTAAGTTCTAGGTATTAATTTTTCATAAAGTAGGTTTCAAATTTCATAATTATTTTTAATGTTATATACTAATTTTTTTAAAAGTAGTCATATAAACTATGTGAAACGCAAATGTACGATATAAAAAATACACTTTCATAACTTTCTTTTATTTATTAAACATTGATAGTTTTAAATTTTTAATTAATATAAAATATTAATGGGGAGATTAGTTCATAAATCAATTAAAATAATAATTATTATTAATAAAACATATACAATATATTCAATAATTTTACATTTATATATTTTTAAAATAATATTTATATATCTTTTACATTTATAAATATAAAAATTATTTTTAATATCAAACTGCACAAAATACAATTGAGCAAGAAATACTCAAAATTTAGATTTAATTAAAAGATAAATAGATAAATAATTCATTTTTATTAATTATTAATATATTATTATCTACTTACGTTTCGCATAATTTATTATTAAAAAATACTTTTTTAATTTAAAAAAAAAATATTGAGTACATATAACAGCCTTGTCTAACGAATTAATTAATATGGAGTTCTTTATGTACAAGGAATTGAATATGGGAAAAATCCCTTAATGGAAATTTCCTAGAAAAACATTTACAATTGGAAAAAAAAATTATTAAATATTTATTAGCCACAGAAACAAATTTACTTATATGTATATACCTTTTCCAAAATACAAGAATTACAAACAGCAACAACCATGCACAAGAACTAAAGTTCCAACAAACTCTCTCTCTCTCTTTCTCTCTCTCTCTCTCTCTCTCTATATATATATATATAATCAAACCTACAAAAAAGAAAAACCAAAAAATAAAAAATAAAACTACTATTTAAGGTTCATCAGGGCCTTCATCTCCAGCACCTTCATCACCCATTTCTTCATTTTCATGCAGCATGTTCATCAGCATGGATATTTGATCTTGCAGCACAGCATTTTCTCTTTCTACATCCGTTCTCTTACTTCGTTCTTGCAGAAGCTGGAGTTGTAGGTGTTCTAGACACCTTGCATCCTCTTCCAACTGCTCATTTAGTCCATCAATTTCTCGGTCCTGCAAGAAAATATCGGTTGATAGTTCATTCTACATTTGCAACTGCAGGCACACAATTCATGTGTATTGTTGAAAAATATTTCTATTCACTATACTTTTTAACTAAAATATAGAAAATAATTTCACCCAAGAAACAGATACCTTTCTGTTCATTTCCTGAACAGCAATCCTCCTCATGCTCTCCACAACATCTACATTAACAAGCTTCCGTTTCTTTCCAATCAGCCAACCTTTCGGATAGCTTGCAGCATCGAAATCTGGTGGAGGAAGTAGGGATTCAGCAGATGATCGTCGGCCGTTGATAATGTTCATAGGTTCCAAAGGTTCAAAAAGAGCCTTTCGCTTTTGAGAGAGTTCTGAAATTGGAATTGACTCTTCCATCTTGTCATCATTGGCAGATTGATCTTCCTGTTGTTTTTGAGGTGTTTCATTAACAGTATCATCTGTTACCTTGTCTAAATTCTTCCCGCTAGCTATTGGAAAGAAATTATCATTTATAATTCTAATAATTTTAGACATGAAAAATTGAGACATACTGTAGCATAAGAAATATAATGGAATACACCTATTATATAGCATATGCTAATGCTTTATGCAGCATGACAAATTGCTATGAGAAATGTAAATACACAACAACACACGAAAAAATTTTAAGAAAATCTAATTTATCATATAAAATTATGAACAATCAATAGTGATTAGACATTATTAAATAATAACTATACATAAAGTTAATATAATAATTAACTATTTAAATTTTGAGTTATATATTATAATTAATATGTTAATGAGTCAAATTATCATTAATTAATTCATAATCCTATATGATAAACTACGTTTACCTAAAAATTTCTCAGAATGGACAATAAATATAAATTAAGAATAAGTGTTTGCATAATTTGAGTAGTAGTTCCAAATTCGAATTTTTCTGCCCCAACACTATATATATATAATGTATCCATTGAAAAAGGTCACGAGTTGAATTGGATTCAGTTTAAATTTTCTTAAAAATAAAGTAATTAAATTTTTCTAAGAGGAAAATCAAACCAAAATAACCAAATTAATTAAAATTTCAAATATATATTGGCTTAGCAATAAAATATTATAGTGGATCAGCTTTCGCGTATAATATTATGTCCATCACTTTAATCCGATTAAAGGCAGATTGTCTATACCAATACCAGAAAATTTGTAAATGAAGAAAAATCTTCATTTATAATCTAGCCACAAGAAATATATTAATATTTAAACATATTTTTATTATTATATTAATAAGTAATTTCTTTTTATTTTTAAATATATAAATATATATAATTCGATTTGATTATTTTGCCATTCTTTTTTTTATATATACATATAAACCAAAAAAATATAAATTCGCTTTATATTTTAGTTTAAACCATATAGGGTTCACTAATCACTCCTACACAAGGGTTGTTTCCAATTAAACCACAATATCCTCTTTCCATTTTCCCCATCTTTCCTTGCGGTCAAATATAAGACCCAAATTTTAGCGAGCAAACTCTTATATATCATCTAAGATTTGCTGGTTTAAAATTTGACCAGTTGTTGGCCGGCCGAGGCCGGTAGATCAACTCCTATTCTCAAATAATATCAAATATAAAAGAATTTAGATTTCAGTCCGATAATTTTACCATATTAATAAAATGAAATACAACTAATATTTTTTTAGATGAATCTAAGTTCGAGTCAGGATGAACTCATAAGGATGTACAACTCTTTCGGCGTCTATTTTTTTTATTCACAAAATACGAATTCGAGAAAATAATGAATAAAAAATCATCAAGTAGGATAATAACATACTCATTCTACTAGTGTAAAGATAAATTCTCATAAATATATCTCCATCTAATCACATAAAAATCTACATTTAGGTTAATAGGATTATATGGTATATAAAATTATCTATTTAATTTATATAAGAACAATTTTTAAGGAAAAAAAAAATCTTTAGATTAATTTGATAAATTATAGAAAAATGAAATATATTAAAATAATACTATAATATTTATATCAATTAAAAATATATTTGATTAGTAACATTCATTATGATAAATTTTTTTTACAAAATATCTTTAAAATATTCATTTTAGATAAAATTTATTTTAATTTTATTTAAAATTATTAATTTTTTAACCAACAACTTAAGAGAAAAACCCAAACTAATTTAGTTAAGCAAGAGCAATAAACTGAAAAATTTTGTTGTGTCTGTTTTGATCACTTCAGATATGTGTGGATGTGACAAGTGTAAAATTCTCACTCTTTATTATTATTATTTTTTAAATACTACTGTTAATTTTTTTTTAAAAAAAGAATAATAATAAACTAGTGACACATCTTTAAGGATAACAATCTAGAAAAGGCATTTAACATGGGAATATTCTCATAGCATATCTTCATTTTTTTTTATAGTGGAAATTATAATATGTACAATACTTTTACAATAGTAGCATTATTTCCATAAGAAATTTTGAGAAAGCAAAGCAACAAGGTAGATATTTTGCCATAATATTGGGAGAGAATCATCCTCAATAATTGCAAAAAGAGACCTGACAAATTAGAAACAATAAAAAATAAAAAAATATATATAATGTGGGTGTTTAGATCTCAGTCTATCACACGATAAATTTTTAATTTTTAATAAAAAAAAAATATTTAATTAAAAACTGCAAGTAACTAGCAGTAATTTATAAAAATTTCAATTCATTAATTTTATTTTTAGATAAAATTTTAATTTAACAATCCATCTTTCAAAGTACTTTTGAAAAAAGGCAAAATAATAATAATAATAGGAGGAGGAGAAGAGGGAGTGACTGGTAAGCCAACCTAAAATTAAAATAAATTTACTTAACAGCCAAGAAACGACCTAACACCAAAGTCTTAATTACACAGTTAACAATTAATTAACGTACTGTTCTCTCTCTCTCTCTTTCTAACCCAGAAAATGTCTGAAATTGTTAAAATTAAGTCAAAGAAAAATCAAGAATTAATTATTGAGCTGTTAAATTTAATTAGATAGATCAATCTTTTAAAGACTAGATGTGGGTTTGTTGGATTATAATGCTCTTGTTATAATTCATCAAACATTTTATTTTATTTTCTTTCCTTTGCTAGTACTTACTTTTTCTTGGAAACCAAACAGAACAGAGAACAGAAAAAAAAAATTAAATTAAATTAATATAGTAGTAGTACCTGATCTCCTTCGAGATTTCCAAAAGATCTTAGGTGTAGAAATTGGAGAGAACCCATCTAAAACCCCATCAATTTTCTTGAAATCTTTTTCCATTAGAGATATGTATATAAAGCTTCAAAGATTTAATTGAACATCAAAAGGGTTTCTGTTTCCTTTTTTTTTTTTTATTTCTTCCTTGATTTGGAGAGAAACAGAGTATGTGAGAGAGATATTTTCTTGAATCAAGAAATTAAAAAGGCTAGTGTTTCCTCTAATTTTATTTTCTTGAATTTGAGTTTGTTCTTCACCTACAAGGGAAAGAAAGAAAGAAAGAAATTTGAAGGAGAAGAGGAGATTATTGTTGTTATCTATTGACGTTTGGTTGTTTCTTTGGGGGCACAGACTGATGACGGCACCATCAAGGCTTTTTTTTGAACGGTAGGGATTTGTCTTTTCTTTGGAAGATTTTAAGCCAGCAGTTGTCTGTCTGGGTCCCTCAATTTGATTCCACCTAAAATTATAAATTAATTAATTTTTTAATTATAATATAAATTTTATAATTTAAATAATTAATAAATTAATTATTATTTAATATATATTATTATTAGTAGTTGATAATTTTACGTGGCATATTAAATTCACATAATTTTTTTTTTAATAATATCCTTTGAGACTTTTTTTTTAATATAAAAATTACTCTTCATATTATATATTAATATTGAGTTAAGTTAAATATAAATTATTTAAACTAAAATTTAAAAATATATAATTAAATATAAAAAATTTTTTCCATATAACTATGTAATTCTTTTTATTAAAATTTGAGAATTAAACAGCAATATTGTCCAGATGTTTGAACTAACAATTTTTCTCAGTCATCTCCAACCATAAACATCAAAATGCAATTAATTTTACACCATTTTATAATTTATATCATATCAAACAGTAATTTCATCTTCAATCATAACTCTATTTTTAATACCATTTTTTACACCAAAAAGAATATTCTTTTTATATTTTTTTTATCTATTTTATACAATTTATTATAATTTTCTAATATTTTATAATATTTCACTAATTATCCATAAATAAATATATTTTACATATTTTGGTCAATATTTTGATAACATTTAAGTATCTGGAGTTGATATATCAGATTATTAAATTATTTATGTTTTAAGCTATGATATGTTATTATATAAATATGTATTTTAAATGTTTATGGTAATTTTAATTAATATTATTAGTGTTGATATTTTATATTTAATTTATATTTAATATATAAAACAATCGAGACCTAATTTTAACAATTCGAAATCTAATTAAATTAATCGATACTAAATTCAATTAATTCGAAACCTAAAGTTAATCAACTGAAACAATTAATTAAATTGAATATATAATATAATAATTGGTAAAATTAATTTTTATTATTTCAAAATTTTATATTATATGTCTAAATTAATTAGTTTTTTTAAAATATGATTTTTTTATAAAAATTTAGATAATATTAATTTTATTGCTTATATTTAATTTAAATATTTATGTAAGAATTATAATATATATATATGTGTATATATATATATATATATATATATATATATATATATATATATATATATTTAAAATTATCATTTAAATCTAATTGAAATTTTTTATAAAATAAAATTTTTAAAATTAATTGTTTATATAAATTAAAAACTAAATAACAAAATTTTAAAAAATATAGCCTTATTTGTAAAATTATTATTTTAATTATAATATTTAAATATATATAAATTAAATAAAAAAAATTACAATTGATTAACAATAAAGCACAAAATTGGTGTTCTATTGTTTACAAGCGCCATTTTGCATGGCGCTCGATTGGAGAAGCAATTTTGCGGTAGAATGGCGTTGTATTGGAGATGGCCTAATATCTAATACTTTAATCTCTTTTATTCTTTTATTATCTTGTAATATTTGTATATATTATGAGATCATCGTATCAATTTGTTAGTTCAACGTTCAAAATTCAAGAGCATTTTCAATGTATTATGATTTAAATCAAGATTAATTTCAAAACCTAAGGAATCACATATTAAAATATCCTTCGTAACATTGTGTGTCTTGTATATGTATACATATTGATAGAATTCACAAATCAACCTCAAATGATAATTTGGTTAATTAATTAGAGAGTTTGCTACTCATCACTTCATGCAACAATATTATTTAGATTAATATTTAAGAGAGAACTTTTATATATATGTTGGATTAATTACTATTTTCTCCTATAAAATAATCAAATATACTAAATTTCTCATGACCTTTTAAAAATTTATTAATTTTCCCTAACGAATGTTATAATATACTACTAAATCTTTCCGTCCAATTTTTTCATTAAGTAACCCTACGAAGATAATAAAAAAACAGAAATATTATTATTTTTAATTTTAATTAATTACATTTTATTTTTATTTTAAAAAATACTTTTAGAGTTAAAAAATATATTTTGATATTTTTGACAAATTTAAAAATAAAAATAAATAAAAATATTTTTATTTTATTTTTTAAAAAATAAAAATTTGAAATTAACAAATAACATTACACTTATTTTTAGTAAATCACATGACTAATTATTAAGAGAATGACTCGAACTCAAATTTTTTTTTTAAAGAGTTTAAATTTTTTATCATCTAAATTAAATTTTAGTTAGTATAATAAATTACGTTTCCACATTTATCAATTATTTAGAGATTAGATATGTATAAATAAAAAAAACCATAAAAAGAATTGTCAAGTAAAACGTATTGGCTGATCTAATCTAATCTCCCAAGTCAATAATATATATATATATAAGATTTTTTTTTGCGTTTTTCTATAAAAAATTGCAATTGCAATTGATATGTTATGCACCAAGTTGTTGTTAAGTGCACATGATAATGGAATCATGATGATATATATTAAGGTTTAATTAAATATTTAAAAATTGAAAGGAGATTTGCAGGGCACGTTGACGTAGCTATCTTGCATTCATCGTTACGCCAAAAGTCAATGTCATACTAAAAACATGCTTATAATTATAATTAGAAGCATAAAAAGTAGATAGATAAATATTGGAGGACAGTATTGAATTATTTAATTCATTGAATTATTTAATTCACTATCTTATTACAATTGCCTTTATTTAGTGATTAAATGTTATTTACTTGTAGAGCATGCATGTGAGTTTTTTTTTTTTTTTAATTAGGAGAGGATAATTTAATTTGAGTGCATTGTAGTAGTATATGCATTTATTATTACGATAAGTTTTAACTGCGACATGTAAGTTTAAGCTCAATTATTTTTTACAAATAATAATAATAATAATAATAATAATAATAATAATTGTTAACATTCTTGATTGCATTTCATTATTTTTGGAAAATTATTATTTTTATTATTTTTAATAATTAGTATAAAGTATTTATGATTATGAAGATAGTGAATCTTATATTATTTGATATGTGATATCGGAATAAACATTTGAACATTTGTGAGATGAATAGTCGAACTATATTATTAGACAATGAATATATGAAGTTATTCTATTAATCAATAATTCTTCGTTTGTGTCATAATTATGCATATATTTTTTTGATTTAAGATAACACAATTATCCCATATATAGGTGGTTAGCATATATCAATACTAATCATGTATGGGTATATGGCATATGATAGTCTTAGCTAATTATGTATGGAGATAGGTGATCACCAATACAAAATTCATTAACTTGAGTAAATAATAAAGACATTTTATGCTATTTGGTTTTTCTTGATAAGTGATCACCAATATGAAATTCATTAATTTGAGTAAACAATGAAGAGATTCTATGCTATATAGTTGTTTTTGATGCATAAATCCTTGGTTAAAATAGTTAAGATTCACTAGAAAGATTTTCTAGTCGGAATTGAGTTTATCAAGACTTAGAATTGTTATGAGAATATACAATCGAAGCACATTAGAATTTGATTAAACCATGACCATAATCGAGATCGAGATTTCATAGTGGAGAGATTATAGTGCATGGGAATTATAATCGATGGTCCATATGAAATGTTTTAAGAATTAGCTATAAACATTTATCTTTAATTAGTAGAGATGACAACGAGTCAAATTTGAGACTGACTTTACAAAATTCGAATTCGATCCATTTAGAAATAATATTATCCGTTCTACCATCCGTCCCATATAGTAAGCGGGATGGGCGTGTAATACTCGTTTGAATATATTTTATTATTTTTCTCTTTAAAAATTTAATATTATTTTCTTATATGTATATATTTATTTATGTATTTTTTTGTATATATCCATAAAATATAATTTATATTTTATATAAAATAATTATAAATTAAAAATATATAAATATAATATTAAAAAATAAAAATATATATAATTGGGATGGATTATTCCATTACCTAATTTGATTAAGATATAAATTAAAGTACCTACCTTGAATCAAGACAGTATTCAACGGGCGAATAAAATTATTATCCCTATTAATTAGATAATTGTGATGTATTATGTGTCATTTACAATGTATGGGGACTAAGTGTGAAATGAAGATTTCACAATTAGTAGAGTCAATTTTATTGCCAATTATTAGATATGAATTTAGAAAATAAAGCACAATAAAACATTTATCAGCCAACCTAAAAATGATTACCATAATAATTAATTAAATAGTTTAATTAATTGATTATTATTATGATGATTAAAATTGTAATTAAATTTACAAGATCTCAAATGTATCTTGAAGTTTAATTCATATTAGGTTTATGTCAATTAAGTTTTAATTTGTATGAGATATAAATGTGGAGAACTAAATTGAAAAAAAAAAAATTGGATAAAATTGAAAAAAAAAAGTTAAAAATTGATCTTACATGTGATATGGGCCTAAGTCCATATTTGATATGAAATAATATTTTTTTGTGCTAGTGGATTTTCTTAACATACTGGATGAGCTAGGAAATGAGCTTATTAGATGGGCTAAGCTAGGCTCAAAATAACTTGGCTTTAAATGGCTTAGAATTGCTAAGTCTAACTTGGCTTATTCAAGCCATACAAGCCAAGGTTGGCTTAGTGGAATACATGAATGGCTATTGTCATTCATCTCACTTTCACTAAAATATGGTGGAGAGTGTAGAGATTTAAAGGAAGAAAATAAGAAGGTCTTCTTAACTTGGTGAATTCATTTTTCCACCAAGACAGGCAAAGTTAGAGAGAGAGAGAGAGAGAGAGAGAGAGAGAGAGAGAGAGAGAGCGAGCCAAGAATAAAAGTTCTTATTTCATCTTTATTTTCTTTTTCTTCTTTTCTCTTTATTATTTCAAAAGAACTATTGCATATAACTTTTGTCTTAAAGTAAATTAGGACTTGAACAACAAAAAAACCCTAGCATTTTCAAGAAATTTTTGGTGAGTTCTTGAATCACTTTTGGGCCAACTAAAGAGAGATTTCAAGAGCACCCAAAGCATTCAAAGAGAAGTTTGATTGGTAAAACTTGTGTGGAACAACTAGAGGCTTCAAATTTTGAGAGCTTGAATGTCACACCTCCTACATTTGAAGAATGCTACTATCATGTTACAAGAGCCTAGGTTGAGCTTGTAATATATTTTAAAAAAAAAAAAAAAAAAAAAAAAAGAAGAGAGAGAGAGAGAGAGGAGAGAGAAACCGAATTTCTCCGATCTACTGCCATCCGGTCGCCGTTTCACGTCACTGCCCGCACCAGGAGGGAGCCCAGCCCCGGACGACTCCACCAGTATAGGTCCGGTCGCGAACAGTCGCCGGAGCCGGCCACACTCGCCGTCATCGGGAGGCGTGCCACCGAACCTTTCGACGCTATTTTCGGCCGATTCAGACCTCCTTTTCCGGCAATTCCACCACCAGTGCACTCGTCTCAGTTCAAGCTTTCGTTTGGCATCTATTTTGCCTTGATCGAAAACTGGAGCTCGGACCGGAAAAATTCCAGTTCGGGTCTTTTTCTGAAAATTTAGGCAAAGTGAGTTTTTATTAACTCTAAAAATTTAGTTTGATATTATGGAATATTTTAGAGAACATATTATAAATTAAATGTGGGTTTAGGATACCGATTAATAATTATGGTGGAAGAAATAATTTTTAGACTGTCTTTTATTAAGTAAATAATTAAGGTAATTATGAGAAAATTATTTATCGGTATGGATAATTATTTATATGTGATTGTTGTGAGTTTGAGTTGAAAATTGATAAGGAGGATGCGATAATAAATTATCGAAAGGTCCCGGTTGGGTACTAATTGCTCGAATTGGGATAATTTTTGAGAGAATATAAATTTATTATTTTCCAGGGAGCTACGTAATATTTTAGATGAGGTTCTGCCGAATTTTCGGCAGAATTTTTAAGTTAAATATTTATTTATTTAATTAATTAGGAAATCTTTTAGTTGGTAATTAATATATTCTGTTGATGATTTTC
>CANXYC010084959.1:0-17227 GCA_948193065.1 Aleurites moluccanus | reverse complement strand
CAAACTGAGATTTCTGCAAAATACTGCTTAAATTGATGATTCTGCCTTAATATAGACTAATCTAGAAGTCTATTGCATTAATCTAAGTATTAATGCCTTAGAATATAAAATGGAACAATCTGAGACAAAGACTGAAACTTTCGGTGGAAAAAAGAAAGAAAATCGTGAAACACTACTGGGGTTACTGGGGGTTAAATAGGCTTCTGCCTAGAAACTCGCTGACCAGATGGCTACTGCTCAGCCCTCAATGGACATCTGTTAGCATAGTGGCCCTACTGGCCACATCGCAAACAAGCACCAGTCTGTGTCCAACACTCCCCTCCATGTCTCTGTCCACAAAACCCACAACTAGGAATACTGGGTGTCTATACAGCTGGTCTCGAAGAACTCTGAGAATAGGTAGGTGCTAACTGACCCACTGGCGGTCCCCTACTCTACACTCTCCTCCTCTGACTACTAGTTGTAGATATCTTATCAATTCTAGGCACTGGCTCTGCCTGCCTAGGCTGAGAGCTACTCTCCCCCCTCCTATCCTGAGATCCTGGACCTCCTTTCCTCTTCTGGTCCCTCTTTGCCCTCTCTGCCTTAAACTTCTCTTCCATTTGTGTGGCCTTATCAATAACTTTCGTTAGAGAAGTAAACTCAGTAGCCAATAATGC
Source organism: Aleurites moluccanus (assembly GCA_948193065.1). Classification (NCBI taxonomy): domain Eukaryota; kingdom Viridiplantae; phylum Streptophyta; class Magnoliopsida; order Malpighiales; family Euphorbiaceae; genus Aleurites; species Aleurites moluccanus. The sequence goes on along the minus strand of CANXYC010084959.1, from coordinate 16,568 downwards.
ATTATGAAGTGCAGCATTTAAACCCCTCCGAAACTTGCTGATCATATCAGCCTCAGTAGGTACAATATGAGTAGCATACCTACTCAGCCTAATGAACTCCTCTGCATACTCCTCAATAGACCTACTACCCTGCTCCAACTACTCAAACTAAATCAGGTTATGGGTCTTCTCCCCTTCTGTAATGAACTCATCAATAAGCCCTTATCGAGACTTAGCCCATGAGGGTGGATGCCCACCGTATAACCTGGGCTCTATCCTTCTCGAAAACTAAGTCCAAGCCTTTCCCTTCAATAACAATCTAACTAACTCCATAGCTCTTTACTCAGAACAAGGTAGTCTCCTAACTACCTTTTCGACCTCCTTCAAGAAATCCACAGGGGCACTGCCTCTGTCGCCCCTGAACTCAGGCAAGTTTAGCTTCAGAAAGCTAAACATAGATACACCCCCCTCCTCAATCACTCTACGGCCTCCTTGTACAGTAGACTCCCTAGGAACCCCTACTAGCTGCACAGGAGCTGGTGCCACTAGAACTGCCTCTGGTGCTATAGCTGTGGGCACTGCTTCTAGGACTACTAGTGGTGGTACATTTTGACGTTCTCGCCTCAAATCAGCCATATCTCTACGTAACTCCATCAATCCCCTCATAATCTCAACTCTCCAGGGATCGTCGCCCCTCTTTGTATCCTCTGTAGTCCATCGAGATCTGGATGGACCCTCTGAAACTGAAATCTCTCTCACCAAAGACTCATTAAAGCCAACCTCTGCCTCACGGGTATCTCTGTCCCTATTGTCGGACATCTCTGTAATCTGTCGAGAAAAATAAAAACATACTCAGAATATGACAGAAATGCAGAATAATACATATAACAGACGATAACAGCAAAAGACGTTAAAGGAAATCCTATGCTCCATGGTTTACTTAATTCTACCCCATTCTGTACTTAGTCACTATTCCTCTATAATTCAGGTACTATACATCTGTAACCTAAAACTCCAACGTCTGTAACCTAGAGCTCTGATACCACCTCTGTCATGACCCATTTTCAGATTGTGACGATCCTAGGATGCGGGAGATGCCAATGGCGGACCGACACCCGTAGAACCCAATATCACATGCATAATCTATAATCATCAATTAATTATCCAATTTTTACTTAGTTACCATTCATTCTGTCATTCTGTAATTCTTACTATAATTTAATGCAATTGGCTATAATAGTCATTATATCATACCATTTAATCATCACATATCCCATATAATATCATAACATAAATATAAATGTTCATATCCTAACTATCCCATACATACCCCATGGAGCAGCTAGATTATGAACATCAAAATATAGAATTCAAAAAATATACATCAAATGACAGCAAGCAAAAATCCTCGGATGGCAGACGATGGGATTCTACAATCTACTCCTCTCCTGAAATGAGTAAGCAATCAAAAGGTGAGTATGTAAGATACTCAGTGAATCTATATGCATCACCAAATAAATAATAGGTAACAAATGCAACAATGGTGCCAACAGGTCAAGATAAACAATTTATAGAATCAATAATAGGTGACAAAATTGTCAATGAATGTATCAAAGGCTCGGTATCATATGGAAAGACAGATAAAGGAATGGACCATATGAAATCATACAATCTCCAGTAGAATCAGTATGGACTATATGCGAACATACAATCTTTAGTAATATCTATATCAGTAAGCATAAGACTGATTAGGTCTTATGTCCAGGACCATAACCCCTTTTAGCTAGGGCACCAATAATATAATGTGCACATCGCCGATAGTATTTTCCCACTACTCTGTCGGAGCGGTAGCTCTGTCAAGCCACATTAAGAACAATATAAGGAAACAACATATCAATGGACAGCATTATATAGCAATGGTATCCTCCATATCAATAAGCTCAATATCAATTAATCAGTTACCAATAGAATCAGTGGCATAGCAATAAATGATATATGAACAATAACAAGTGGTTTGGTAATTAACAAAGACATGGAACAAAAGTTGGCTAGGCAAAGGAAAATGGTAGGCCAATTGGCATGCCACATCATTAGCGGCAATGCATTCAAATGGTAGGCCTATAGAATACAAAGCTATAGGCCAAGGCAAAAATAACAAGGCATTTAATCAAAACACTTGGTAGACACAAAATGGTGAGCCAATAGGTTAGGTCTTGATGCAAGTTTGGCTTGCCCATTTTAATCAACAACAAATCACATTGGTAACAATACAATAGGTATCAAATAAATTAGATTAAACAACATAAAATGGATCAAAATGGCTATGGAATTCAAGACAAAAATCAAGCAAAACCTAGGCAAGTGAATAGTGAATATGGTTCGGCCAAAACATGATGATTTCATATGAATTCCAATAATCAATCTAAGGTATTAGGCATGTTATTTGATGCATATAAAACTCACCTAAGCCTTCCAAATGCTTTGAAAAATTGATTTCCACCACAATTCTTCAAATGAGGCAATTAGGGCAACTTGTCTCAAATTGATTTTCTACACCAAAACAACCATCAATTAGTTACCTAACAACCTTCAATTAACATATTCTAATATCAATTAACATTAACTAACACTAATTCATCAAACCCTTTCATACAACTTTAAACTAGTTAGGCAAATTAGGCATTTCTATCAAAATGCATCAATTGATGCAATCTAACCTAAAACCCATTCAATTCAACCTTAAAATCATCTAACTAAACCATAAAATTGAACAAACAAATTCTTTACCTTGGATGGGTATCCTTGCCGAAATCCTCCCTTCAATTTTCCTTGGTTTTCCTTAAGCTTTCTAGCAAATTAATGGAGGGAAAAGATAAAGCAAGGATAAAACTCAACTTTTCTTTAAAAATTTCTAAGAAATTTGATGAAGAATGATGAAGAAATGGATGGGGAAGTGGGGATGAAGGGTTCGTCCAAAGGAAAAGCAAAAGAAGAAGATGATGGTTAAATTTCTAAGTATTGCTTTTATACTAAAATCATATGGCAAATTATATTTTAGTCCTTAAACTTCCAAGTAATTAGGTTTTGACCGCAATTTCTTCTGTAATTTATTATGTCAATTCTGTCAGGATTTGAATTTCAATGTGGGGAGTCAATAAACTTATTTTAATTTATCCTTATTTATAAAAATAGTTTCAGAGTCATTTTGTAACTCCGACGGATCAATTTCTACTATTCACCTTAAAATTCCTTTTATTTACAATTTTTGCCATTGGTTACTTTTTCAGTGTTCCTAAATATTTTTCACTTCTTTATTTTTACCAAAATTACTCATGCGTAAAGGTGATCTTTTACCCCCTGGTCAAATTTAAAAATTCCTCTGTTGATCGAACTGTTAATTTCTCGGCAATGTTCCCGACACCGCCGCTTTCTGGAAAAGTAATTAGTTCGCTTTCTAACTGTGTCCCTAAAATTATTTCCCATCATTTCAAGACTTTTGAACCACATAATGAGAATTAAATTATATATATATGTTAAGACTTCTTAGGGTATTACAAGCTCTATCTGCAGTCATCTTATTTGAAGCTCGGGTGTCAGCAGTCCTCTTGTCTGTCTCTATCATCTTTATCACTCTACCAGCTGATGTTCCTGTAGCGATCATAGCTCTGTCATCTATCTCAATCCCTGCCTCTATCTCATTTATCAAAGTGGATCGCCTAACCTTCTTAGTAGGCTAAACCGAGGTAATGAAACAAGCATCATACCCCCTCCAGCCTGTCTGATAAGCCAGCCGGTCTAACAAAGCATATAGACATCCTTCAGCCATTCATTATGGCCCGGGCTATAACAACATTAATTAGTGATATAGGGAAAACAACTATTTTTGGTGGAATTCCCTAATACTGACCCATTTGCCTCAAAATCCTAGTACCCTGGTAGAAGGTGGTCAACCCCATGCCCATTAAGTACACCATCCTATAGCCAAAACTCATCATCATGAAGGAATCAATCTCATACTAGGTGCAATTCCACAAAATACTATCTGGATCAACCTTCAACAGCCAAACAGTCTACTCTATTTGTGAGTCAAAGTGGATTAGAGTCCTGCACATGCAGTACCTAGTAGCAAAATAAGGTAACCTATCTGATGGACCAACTACTTGGAGATAATCCTTTAACCAGACCTAAGTCATCCCAAAACATAAGTCAGAAACTAGAAAGGTCTAAACAAAAAAGGAACCAAAGATGAAAGTGTTATACTTGAAGAATGACAGGGTTCATAAACCAGGACCCTTGCACTCTGTAATTAGCATCCAAACACAAAAGAGTCTCAGCTAGAATCAAACTGGCTATGGTACACCCTTGCTCCATCCAAGCCACTAGCTCTACTATCTCAATATCTCCCTAGCCAGGAGAACTAGGAAACAAATATCCAGTATTCAGGCATAAAACTAATGCAATCATCTTAAACTTTTGCATTCTAAGATCCTTAAGGTCCTGAAATTTCATAATTACTGTAGTAAGGTCAACACGATCTCCATGAACCATGGAACTAACTAGATCATGTCCTAAACGAAACAGTTTCCTAAAACAAAGGAAATGCCCAACCCTATATTATGGAATAGATAGAATAGCATCAAGATTGTTGCTTAGAATATCACTAAACTCCTCAAAGGTGGGGCACATCTGCTCCATACCAGCTCCAAAGTGGAATACATGGTCAACATGATCCCGAAAATTCACACTTCAGAAAGTCCCAGTCCATTTTCACTCCCTTCTGGATCAAAACAAAATTGATCCCATATCTTCCTAAGTTCATCTTGTCAATTCATCCAAGTTCTTGGTCCATAGGAATATGTAGTGACTGAATTAGGGGTCCATGGGAAACAATATTAATTCTAAAAATGAGAGAGAATTTTAAGAAGAAGTCTAAGAAGAAAAAGGATGAGTCAAGAATGATTTTCACAGAGCAAAAACAGATATATATAGGCAAAAACTTATCTTGAATGGACTAAGGTTTTAGTGGAATACAACGTTAGAGCTGGTGGCCCCGCCAAGCATCTTGGCAGCAGCACCATGCCTAGCTGGCAATGCCGCCACTTATATAAGAAGCCTTTGGTAGCAACTCCTCTTCATACTAGCAGCAACAACCCTTTATCCTGATGGCAGCTCCTTTTCTTCCTATTGTCAGCTCTATTTTCTTGGGATTTAAGCCGTAAGACTCCATAATGGAATTTTTGAGGCATTTTAGGACATGCATTGTATAAATTTTTAAGCACGATCTTACATTAAAGTTGTATAAATTTTTCATGGTCATATAAAATGTCACGTCCCAATTTTGGAACATGATGGTCCTAGGATGAAGGAACAACATAAGGCTACCAACACCCATAGAACTCTTATATAACCTGTAAACATCACCTGCTATAACATATTTATATCCATATAATCAGTCTATCCATCATCATCTGTGATCATATATGATCACAACACATCTCATATATATTAAATATCAGTAACTAATAATATTATAGACCATACAAAGTATAATCATCCCAATAATTTACATATCCATTGAGCATCTAAAATATATACAAGGAATATATACAAGTACAATATTAACATTATTATAACAAAGTTGGATCTACTGATGAAGAAATCTTGGATCAGCTCTACTCTTGACCTGAAAAGATAAAACCAATAAAAGGGTGAGTATTTTCATACTCAGTGAATCAATATATATATATATATATATATATATATATATATATATTTATATCACACAAAGGCTCAGTAGGTAGCAACAAATGAACAATATTAACAATTGGCTCATGGATAGCACATCAAATGACCAAATTAAGGAAAATGGTTTATAGACATCAAATATAGATGTATAGGCACTAGGAGAAATAATAACCATGTATATATAACAAATATTAGGCCATGAAACTCATAACATTATCAATATAACATGTAAATAGCATAAGATTGAATAGGCATTGCCAACTTTGCACCAAAACCTAACAAAATGGCTTTCCCTATTATGCCCACCATGTGTTTGATGAAATGCCTAGTTGTTTTGCCATTGGCCTATCATTCCTTCATCTATAGGCCTACCAATTTGAATGTCATTGTCGCCAGTGACATTGACATACCAATTGTGCCTATCATTTACCAATGTATAACCAATATTTGTTCCATACCTTTGTTGTTTACCAAACCATTTGTCATTGCATAACTATTGCTTATTGTTAATCCTTTGATCCAATTGCTACTTAAAATGATTGATATTGAGATATTTGCTATTGATGATATCATTGTTGCATAATGGTATCTAATGATATGTTTCACTCTTGTATTGACCCTAATATGGCTTGATAGAGCCGTCGCTCGGATAAGGTAGTGGGTACATACTGTCGGCAATATGCACATTGATTACTGATGCCCTAGCTGGGAAGGGTTCTGGTCCTAGAAATAAGACCTGATCAATCTTATGCTTACTGATACTGATATGAGATTGACTGTATGTTTACATATAGTCCCTACTATTCTAGCCCTTTATCTATCTTTCCATATTATACCAAACCTTTGATATGTCTATTGACCATTTTGTCATCACCTGTTATTGATTCTGTAATCTAATGATATTGACATCATTGTTTCAATTGTTATTTATCCAAACCATATTTATTGGCAATGCATATTAGATTCACGGAGGACCTTATATACTCACCCCTTTCTTTGTTTACCCATTTCAGGTGCTGAGTAGATAGCAGAATCCAAATTTCAGACTATCTGTGGATTCCTGCACTATTTTGTTTTCGATGTAATTATTTTGAATACTGTATTTTTAATGTTCATAATTTAGCTACTCCATAGGGTATGTATGGGTTAGTTAGGATATAAACATATATGTATGATATTATATGATATTTGAGCATTGATATGATATATGATGATGGATGTTACAACCAGCAGTATAATTACAGACAGTTTACAGAATTGCAGAATGAATAGTAACTAAGTAAATGGATTAATTATTTGATGGTTATAGATATTGCATGTGATACTGGGTTCTATAGGTGTCGGTCGCCATCTACATCTCCTGCATCCTAGGACCGTTGCGATCCAAAATCCGATCGTGACAAAGGTGGTATCAGAGCATTATGTTATAGACATCAGCTTTCTAGGTTACAAATGAATAGTACTTGAATTACTGAGAAATAGTGACTAAGTACAAAATGGGTAGAATTAAGTAAACCATGGAGCATAGGAATTCATGTGTCGTCTTTTGCTATATTCATCTGATATGTGTTAGTATTCTGCGTTTCTATGATATACTGAGTATGTTTTCTGTTTTCCCAATAGATTATAGAGATGTCTGATGATAGGGACAGAGATACAGAGAGGCAGAGGTAGCCTCTAATGAGTCGCTAGTCAGAGAGTATTCAGTTTCAGAGGGTCTATCCAGATCTTGATAGACTACAGAGGATACAGAGAGGGGCGATGATCCCTGGAGAGTTAAGATGATGAGGGGGATGATGGAGTTATGCAAGGAATTGGAAGAATTGAGGCGCGAATGTCAGAATGTGTCACCGCCACCAGTTCCAGCAGCAGTGCCCCCACCTATTGCACCAGAGGCAGTACTAGTTGCATCTGCTCCTGTACAGCCAGTAGGGGTTCCTGAGGAGCCTGCTATACAGGGAGACCGCAGAGTTATTGAGGAGGGTGAAATGTCCATGTTTAGCTTTCTAAAGCTAAACTTACCAGAGTTCAGGGGCAACAAAGGCAGTGATCTAGTAGATTTTCTAGAGGAGGTTGAGAAGGTAGTTAGGAGACTTCCTTGTTCTGACATTAGAGCTGTGGAGTTAGTTGACTTATTGCTGAAGGGGAAAGCTTGGACTTGGTTTTCTCGTAGGATGGAGCCTAGACTATATGGTGAGCATCCTCCTACATGGGCTGAGTTTTATTAGGGGCTGATTGATGAGTTTATTACAGAGGGAGTGAAGACACAAAATCTTATTCAATTTGAGCAGTTAGAGCAGGGAGATAGATCAGTAAAGGAGTATGTAGAGGAGTTCATCAGGTTGAGTAGGTATGCTACTCACATTGTTCCTACTGAGGTGGATCTGATCAGTAGGTTCAGGAGAGGGTTACATGTTTCAGTTCATAATGCTCTATTGGCTAGAAAATTTATATCTCTGATGATAGTTATTGACAAAGCTACTCAAATGGAAGAGAAATATAAGACAGAGAGGGCTAAGAGGGATCAGAAGAGAAAAGGGGGGTCCCGAAGCACAGAGTAGGATGGAGGAGAGTAGCTCCTAGCCTAGACAGGTAGAGCCAGTGCCTCGATTTGATTAGCGACCTTCATCGGGTAGTCAGAAGAGGAGGGTTCAGAGTAGAGGACCACCAGTGGTATAGTCAGCACCTGCATATTCATAAGGTTCCTTTAGACCAGCTGCACAAATGCCTAGTGTGCCTATTTATGGTTTCTGTGGATGGAGGCATGGAGGGGAGTGTTCGCATCAGTTGGGTGCCTGCCTGAGATGTGGGCAACATGGTCACTATGTTAGCGGATGTCCTTTGCAGAGTGAGCAGCAGCCATCTGCTTTAGTTTCTCAGCCTACAGTGCAGATGAGTCAGAATGTAGTTAGAGAGGCTTTTGGTAGAGGCAGAGGAGGACAGGCTCCAAACAGTAGTCAAGCCTCAGTGGGCAAATGTCAGGGGCGAGTATTTGCAGTTAACACACAGGAGGCACAGAGATCAGACAATGCGGTCACATGTACTATTCTGATTTAGAATGAGATTGCTGATGCCTTATTTGATTCTGGTGCTACGCATTCCTTTGTGTCACCTCAATTTACACCTAAATTGAATAAGGAAAGGAAATTGTTGCATGTGCCCTTAGTGATAGCTACACTGATGGGTGGAAGTATTGATGTGGATTACTACTATCCTGATTGTGTGATTGAAATTGATGACAACATATTGTGTGCTGATTTGATAGAATTGCCAGTTTTAGAGCTAGATGTTATTCTGGATATGGATTGGCTCACGACACATCGTGCAGTCATTGATTGTTATGAGAAGAAGGTTAGATTTCAGCCTGAAGGGCAGCCAGAGTTTGAGTTTTTGGGTGATAGACGAGAGTTTAGAGTTAATCTGGTTTCTGCTATCCAAGCTAGAAGGATGATAGGGAAAGGCTATTCATCTTATTTGGCTCATGTGATATATGTACAAAAGTTTTCTGTAGAGCTTGATCAGATACCTATAGTTCGGGAATTTCCTGATGTGTTTCCTGAAGAGTTGTTAGGATTGCCCCCAGATAGGGAGATCGAGTTTGAGATTGAGGTGTACTTAGGTACCGATCCTATATCCATTCCTCCTTACAGAATGGCACCAGCTGAATTGAAAGAATTGAAGGTGCAGTTGCAGGAGTTATTGGATAGAGGATTCATTAGACCGAGTAGTTCTCCTTGGGGTGCTCCGGTGTTGTTTGTAAAGAAGAAGGATGGCTCCTTGAGAATGTGCATTGATTATAGGCAGCTGAACAAGGTGGCAGTGAAGAACAAATATCAGTTGCCACGAATAGATGACCTGTTGGATTAGCTGCAGGGTGCTAGTCATTTCTTGAAGATTGATATGAGATTTGGGTATCACCAATTGAAGATTAAGAAGGGTGATTTACCTAAGATTGCCTTCAGAACCCGATATGGGCATTATGCATTTTTGGTATTGCCATTCGGGTTGGCCAATGCACCGGCTGTGTTTATGGATCTGATTAACAAGGTGTTCATGCCATTTTTGGATAAGTTTGTCATAGTGTTCATAAATGACATGCTTATCTATTCTAAGAGTGAGAAGGAGCATGTAGAGTATCTGAGGATTGTGTTGCAGACGCTTTAAGAGCATCAGCTGTATGCTAAGCAATCTAAATGCCAGTTTTGGCTAACTGAATTGTGTTTCGTTGGGCATGTGATTTGTAAGGATGGTATTAAGGCAGATCCTCAAAAGATTGAAGCAGTTGCGAATTGGCCTCAGCCTACCAGTGTTTCTAAAGTTCGTAGTTTTTTGGGTATGGCAGGGTATTATAGGCGGTTTGTGAAGGATTTCTCCAGAATTGCAGCTCCATTGACTAAGCTGACTAGAAACAAGAGCGTTATATGTGGATTGATGAGTGTGACAGCAGTTTTCAGACTTTGAAGACCTGCCTCATGAGTGCTCCAGTGTTAGCATTACCAGTAGAGGGTGAGAAGTTTACTGTATACCATGATGCTTGCCGAGTTGGATTGGGGTATGTGTTGATGCAGAACAGGAGAGTGATTGCTTATGCTTTTCGTAAGTTAAAGAAGCAAGAAGCGAATTATCCGACACATGATCTAGAGATGGCAGTTGTGGTTTTTGCACTAAAGATTTAGAGGCATTATCTGTATGGGTCTAAATGTGAGATATATACTGATCATAAGAGTTTACAGTATATATTTCAGCAGAAGGATCTGAATCTTTAGCAGCGTAGATGGGTGGAGTTACTTAAGGATTATGATTGTGAAATCCTTTACCATCCAGGCAAAGCTAATGTAGTAGCTGATGCATTGAGCTGGAAGTCTATGGGCAGTCTAGCTCATATTTCAGTTAGCAGGAGACCCTTGATCTATGAGATGGGGAAGTTAGTTGATTTGGGTATGGAGTTGGATTTGGGATCCCAAGATCATAACCAGGCTCTGATAGCCCAATTTCGGATGAAGTTATAGTTGACTGATGACATTAAAGTGGCTCAAGATAGGGATCCACATCTACTGAAGCTTAAGGGAGATGTACAGAATGGCAAGATGACAGAGTTTACAGTGGAGGATGATGTACTGAAGTATGGGAAAAAGATATGTGTACCTGATATTAATAGGTTGCTGGATCGGATTATGAGAGAGGCTCATTAGTCTTCATACAATGTATATCAGGGGATTACCAAGATGTACCATGATTTGAGGGATGTGTATTGGTGGCCGGGTATGAAGAGAGATGTAACTCGATTTGTATCTAAATGCTTAGCCTGTCAGCAGGTTAAGTTTAAGCATCAGAAGCCATCAGGTTGCTTCAGGAGATTGAGTTGCCTGAGTGGAAATGATAGCAGATTACCATGAATTTTGTGGTTGGTTTACCGAGGACTACGAGGAGTTATGACTCCATATGCGTTATTATAGACCGGTTGATGAAATCTGCTCATTTTCTAGAGGTTAAAACTAGTTATCCGGTAGCTCAGTATGCACAACTGTATGTGGATAAGATTGTGCGACTTCATGGAGTTCCTTTGATGATTATATCGGATAGAGGTACACAGTTCACTTCACAGTTTTGACAGAAATTTCAGGAGGCTATGGGTACTCAGTTACGGTTCAACATTGCTTTCCATCCTCAGACAGATGGACAGTCGGAGAGGACAATCAAGACTTTGGAAGATATGCTTCGGTTGTGTGTTCTGGATTTTAAAGGTAACTGGGATCAATATCTACCATTGTTTGAATTCTCATACAATAATAGTTATCACTCTTTTATTGGTATGGCTCCATTTGAAGCATTATATGGTAGGAAGTGTAGATCTCTAGTGTGTTGGGTGGAACTAAGAGAGAAGTAGTTAGAGGGTCCAAAGTTGATCAAAGAAACAATGAAAAAGGTGTCAATGATTAGAGATCGTAGGCAGATTGCTTTCAGTAAGCAGAAGAGCTATGCCGATCCGAAGCGTAAGGATATACATTTTGCAGTGGGTGACCATATCTTCCTTAAGATCTCATCAATGAGAGGTATTATGAGATTTGGGAAAAAGGAAAAGCTGTCACTAAGATTTAAAAGTCCATTTGAGATTCTCAAGAAGATCAACAATGTGGCCTATAGATTGGCTCTTCCACCAAATCTGAGCCATGTACATCCGATATTTCATATTTTCATGTTGCGGAAGTATGTATTGGACCCATCACATGTATTGGAGATGCAGGATGTGGGACTGAATGAGGACTTGTCGTATGAGGAGCTTCCAGTGGAGACAGTTGATCAACAAGTCAGACAGTTGCGTAATAAGGAAATTCCAATGGTGAAAGTGCTTTGGAGGAACCAGTCGATGGAGAAGTGTACTTGGGAGAGCGAGTAGGAGATGAAGGACAGATATCCATTCCAGTTCCATTAATGAGGTATGTATTTAATTTAAATTCGAGGATGAATTTTTTTGAAGGGGATAGAATGTAATACACTAGGAAATCATATCTTGAATGCATGATTTAATTCTTAGTTTGTGATTTAAAGGCATTGAAATTATGGGAAATAATTTTAGAATAGTTAAAAAGCGAATGAATCACTTTTTCGGAAATCGTCGGTGTCGAGAACACTATCAAGAAAATAGCAGTCCCGATAATAGTTGAATTTCTATTTCTGACTAGGGGTAAAAGATCATCTAAATGCATGTGTAATTATGGTAAAAATAAAAGGGTGAAAAACATTTAGGAACACTGAAAAAGTAAGTGATGGCAAAATCATAAATAAATGAAAATTTGAGGGGTATAGTAGAAATTAGTCTGTCTGAGTTTCAGAATGGCTCTAAAACTATTTTTATAAATAAGTATAAATAAAAATAAGCCTTTTGAATCCCCACTTTGAAATCCAATTCTTAACAGAATTGTCATAATAAACTACAGAAGAAGTTGAGGTCAAAGTATGAATACTTGAATGTTTAACAGAATTGTTAAAATAAACTACAGAAGAAGTTGGGGTCAAAGTATGAATACTTGAATGTTTACGAACTAAAGTGTAATTTTCCATTTTTGCTTAATATATAAGAATGCCTTAGGAAATTTTCTGTCATCTTCTTCTTTTATCCTATGGTGGCCGAACCTTTCCTTGCATTCTTCCTCCATTTCTACACAAATTTCTTAGAGAAAAATCAAAGAAAACTTAAGTTTAGGCTTTATTCTTCCATTTCCAACTAAATTGTCACTTGAAATCACAAAGGAAATCAAGCAATCCTTCCATGGTCATTTTGGCTAGATCATCCATTTGAGGTAACTAGTTTGTTTGTTTGATTTTATTGCTTATTTAGATGATTTAAAGGTTCAATTAGATGGGTATGGTGTTAGATTGCATTAATTGATGTATTTGAACCATTTTCCCTAATTTCAAAACCCTGATGGAAGTTGTATGATTTGGCTTGATGAATTAGTGTTAGTTTATGTTTTTTAAACTTAGAATATGTTAATTGGAGGCTAATGGATGAATAATTTATGGTGTATTTGTTGTAAAAAATCAAGTTACACATAGTTGCCATATTTGCCTCCTTTGAAGCTTTTGGTGGGAAATCAATTTTCCAAGCCAATTTGGAGTGCTAGGTGAGTCTTATATGTATCATTTAACATGTCTATAGTATTGAAATGTTGATTAGAAAGCTACCATAAAACCCTCATTTTAGCCGAATGGAATTTTACTATTCACCCTTTGTATTTTTGCTTTGTTTTCTTCATGATTCACTTGCCAATTTGATCCTTTAATTGTTGTTTATGGTTGTATAATTGTTTCCTATTATGATACCTTGATTGTGGCTTTGTTATTGACTGAATGGGCATTGCCAACTTTGCACCAAAACCTAACCTAATGGCTTGCCCTATTGTGCCCACCATGTGTTTGATGAAATGCCTAGTTGTTTTGCCATTGGCTTATCATTCCTTCATCCATAGTCCTACCAATTTGAATGTCATTGTCGCCAGCGACATTGACATACCAATTGTGCCTACCATTTACCAATGTATAACCTATCTTTGTTCCACACCTTTGTTGTTTACCAAACCATTTGTCATTGCATAACTATTGCTTATTGTTAATCCTTTGATCCAATTGCTACTTAAAATGACTAATATTGAGATATTTGCTATTGATGATATCATTGTTGCATAATGGTATCTAATGATATGTTTCACTTTTGTATTGACTCTAATATGGCTTGAGAGAGCTGCCGCTCAGACAAAGTAGTGGGTACATACTGTCAGCAATGTGCACATTGATTACTGATGCCCTAGTTGGGAAGGGTTCTGGTCCTAGAAATAAGACTTGATCAGTCTTATGCTTATTGATACTGATATGAGATTGATTGTATGTTTACATATAGTCCCTACTGTTCTAGCCCTTTATCTATCTTTCCATATTATACCAAACCTTTGATATGACTATTGACCATTCTATCATCATCTGTTATTGATTTTGTAATCTGATAATATTGACATCATTGTTTCAACTGTTATTTATCCAAACCATATTTATTGACGATGCATATTAGATTCACTGAGCATATTATATACTCACCCATTTCTTTGTTTACCCATTTCAGGTGTTGAGTAGATAGTAGAATCTCAATTTCAGACTCTCTGTGGATTCCTGTACTATTTTGTTATCGATGTAATTTTTCTGAATATTGTATTTTTAATGTTCATAATCTAGCTGCTCCATGGGGTATGTATGGGTTAGTTAGGATATGAACATGTATGTATGATATTATATGATATTTGAGCATTGATATGATAAATGATGATGGATGTTATAGCCAATAGCATAATTACAGACAGTTTACAAAATTGCATAATGAATACTAACTAAGTAAATGGATTAATTATTTGATTGTTATAGATATTGCATGTGTAATTCCCTATAAATTCCTAACTCACATGCATAAATTAGTTCTCAGAATGTGGTTCAAAAGTCTTGAAATGATGGAAAATAATTTTAGAGACACAATTGGAAAGCAAACTTGTTACTTTTTCGGAAAGCGGCGATGTCGGGAATGCTGCCGAGAAATTAGCAATCCGGTCAATAGAAAAATTTCTGAAGTTGACCAGGGGGTAAAAGATCACCATAAAATATGTGTAATTTTGGTAAAAAGAAAGAAGGAAAAATCATTTAGGAACACTGAAAAAGTAACCAATAACAAAATTGTAAATAAATGAAAGTTTAAGGTGAATAGTGGAAATGGGTCCGTCGGAGTTACAAAATGACTCTGAAACCATTTTTATAAATAAGTATAAATTAAAATAAGCCTATTAACTCCCTACTTTAAATTCTAAATCCTGACGGAATTGATAGAATAAATTACAGAAGATTTTAGACCAAAATGTGATATATGGAAGTTTGGGGATTAAGTTGTAATTTATCAAATTAATTTTTGTATAAAAGAATTACTTAGGAAATTTTTTGCCATTTTCCTTCTTTCTTCTCTAGCTTGGCCAAATATTTCTTCATCATTTTCCCATCAATTTCTTCAAAATTTCCATCAAATTTCTTAAGCAAATTTATAGAAAACCTATTTAGCAACCTAGTTTTATCATCCTCCATCCTTAATTTGCTTGGAAACACAAAGTGATTCAAGGAGTATTTGAGTGAAGGTTTTGGACACTACACTCCATTTAGGTAAGGATGTGTTTTGTTTGATTTTATTGATTAATTAGATGTTATTTATGTTGAATTTGATGGGTTTGTAGTTAGATTGCATCAATTGATGCTAATTGATAGGAATGCCCAATTTTACCTAGCTTATTTGAAGTTGTAAGAAAGGGTTTGATGATTTGGTGTTAGATTTTGTTAATTAATGTTAGAATATGTCAATTGGATGTGAATAGGCAACTAATTAATGGTTTGATTTATGTAGAACTCAAATTTTGACAAAGCTGTGCTATATAGCTCAATTGGAGAATTTGGGTGAAAAGCTAGTTTCCAAATGTCACAGCCCAACTTAAGAGCCATGACGGTCCTAGGGTACGGGTGATGCATATGCTACCAATACCACGAAGAACCCATAAACTATACTATATGGCATGCATACACAAATAAGCTTAACATAGCTTATGCAATACAAGCAAAATCGGGCAGCATCTCCTCTATTTAAGGAGCATGCCCTGCTGCTAAAAACACAAATTTATACATTTCTATATTCAATCACAACTATCTCAAATAAACAGATCCCTCTAGATCTCCACAATTCCTCAATCTCATCAATAGCTCAATACACATCATTAAACTTAAATATAAACAATTATACATCAAACTTAACTTATACTCCAAACATAATATATACATACCACAATGCATCAAACATATATAATAATTTACATGCCAACTAAAACAGTACCATGGAACTTTAACTATATACTTTATTTACAATACTTTGAACTTTTAAGATTTACATTATATTCTAAACTTCCAAGGCGAAGAAGAATGCCAATGGAACTCGCGCCTTTCCGCTAACCTAAAAAAAATCAACCACTAAAGGGGGTGAGTATAAAGATATACTCAGTGAATCCAGAATGCAGGAAAATACTGTAATAACAAGTTATAAAGAAATGCCTATATATGGCCTGTAGAGTCAATAACTAAAGATTCAATAACTGAAGATTCAATAACTGAAGATTCAATAACTGCAGATCCAATAACTGTGCAACAGAATAAGTAGTAGAACTTATATCAATAGCATAGGGATAACAAGGATAAAATATAAGGCAAACCACATATGATATCACAGGATATAACTGTATTTCATGTCATAAACTTTACTCATCGTTACTCAT